>CAAKMY010036506.1:6059-17096 GCA_901111285.1 Corrigiola litoralis
AAGAACAAATTGTTGTTCCTTTTCGCTTGATGATATGTGTTATTGAGTTGCTCAATCTATGATATTAATGGTCTAGTCTTAACAAATATATACTATCAGATAGTAAATAGATAGCTCAAATTCAGATAGTACAATCTTATCTAATCTCTAGCATTGTCAATGAGAATAGGTTAAACGAGAATTACAATCATAGACTTGGTATATGGAGTTCTTATTCCTTTCGACTATGAGTCGTTCGGAATATGTGAATCTTGTCTTTAGGCAAGATAACTAGTAATTGTTTTAGTATACAAGGAGTTAGAACTAAAGAATTATTGGGCCTCATGCAGACGAATGTATGTGGTCTAATAACTATTATTATTATTATTATTATTATTATTATTATTATTATTATGACTAATTATATCACTTTTAGCAACAATTTGAGTAGATATAGAGATATCTACTTATGAGGCATTAAAAAGTAGTCTTCGTTTATTAAAAAAATAGTCTTCGTGAAATTTCTGGAATTCCATAAGGAGGTCAATAATTAAATAAGTAGGTTATGGCACTATGATCTAATCGCAGAGGTAGATATCAATGTAATGACTCCGATAATCATTTGAAGGACCAATCCTTGTTTGACTCTTGTGTTTAAGTGGGCTCAAGTAAAATAATCATAAATATGTTCCGTTTAAGGGTTTGTTAAGCTTAATATGATCTTCTTATATTGTTTAAGATTTTTTTTCTTACTTTTTACAATTGTTTTCCTACAAGTTTCTCAGATTAAACATAAGTACCTCGCCTATTTATTTGAAACATTGTTTTTTTCAATAAATTTATCTTATAATTAATAATAAAAAAAAGATGAATAAAACATACTGTACTCCACAAACGTGCCCTCAATCAGCATCCCATGTTGTAAGTAAGCGTGGCTCGGTTTTAACTTGATTAGACCCCATTATAACTAATCTAGGCCTTAAGGGCGCGTGGGATTAGGTGATAGGATAAGGAGTGAATATGCCCGTCAATGTGAAGTCCAATGTAATAGTATGCTCCCTCCGCATTGACCGGCCTTGGTCTCACGACCGTATCTTTGTGGGTCCCGGACTTTTCTAATTTATTATCACTCCTGACTTAAGCACAGTACTATCTACATAAACTAAAATTCATCAGTTATTTTATTTTGTATTTGTTTTTTAGTCTTCCTCACTGTACTGAAGAAAAAGCAAGTTCACTAGCAAGTTGCGAGTTGCATCATCCCTTATAGGTTATTCTATTATATGGCCATGGAATTCAGAGTTTTCATTCTGTTTTACTACAAAAAGAATATGTGAAATGTCGCAACCTACCTTTGGATGTTTACTGGAACCTACTCATTAATTAGGTGGAGGGGTGTCACATATGTAATGAAATTCAGTAATTTACCAATGTCATCATCCTTGAGTGAGGTTAACTTGGAATTGGTTAGATACATCCCCTTTCCTTCTATAGAAGGTAAGGTAGGGGAAGTGGGGAACGAAATGTGCAGTTGAACAGTTGATGTTGCGGAATTCTTAGTGACTACTTCCACCTTTCCTTGAACCCCATTTTATTTTGGAATAAAAATTACACCTCCGTCTCTCTTAATTCTTATTATTTTGCCATTTTAAGGTGTTTTTTTTTATTGGCATGTCTTAAAATGGTTAAATGATTATATTATCCCTATTTTTTAGATATAATCAACCAATGTGGTGAATGTGTACAAGTGAGCAAGTTAATTACCCTCATTTTTTGGTGTTTCTTACCCCATTTTGGTATTTCTCTCTCCTTTTATTGGTATGTATGTAAAAAACAAATGATAAAAAATCAAAGGGGATGGAGGGAGAAAATGGGTGCTTTTGGGTGTCAAACGATTGGAACCCGAATTTCAAGGGTTGTTTTACAGAGTAAAAGTATATTTTAGATATGGGCGGTGGGCCTTTTGTGAAAAAGTGGGAATATTTAAGATATTTACAAAAGTAAAAGTATACCAAATAAGAAAATGGGGTGAATTGGGTGAGACACCCCAAAATGAAATATGGGGTAAAAGGGAGGGACGGAGGCAGTACGAGTCTATTAGTCTATGACTAACATCTCACTATCTCAATTTCAAAACAAAAAAAAAACCATTTAACTATCTTGTACAAGCAATATTTCTTCCATACAAATCATATAACAGTAGACATCTACAGTCCAATAATTTATTTTACTAAAATAAGTCATGAAAATGATTACTTCAGTAGTAGATTTTTTTTAGTTTTATTTCTTAATATTATAAGGTTTTGACTAAAGTTATGTAATGGTCAAAATTTAACTTCAATAAAATGAATAATTGAAATTTACCTATTGTGTACTGAGTCGTCTCAGGAATTTCTAATTTCCTTTACGATTAGGTATAAAATGAAAATGAATAACAATGCAAAGACATGATTTAGTTAAATAAAATGAAATTTAAGCTTATCTCAAGGTTTAAGCTTGCTATCACTCACATGCATTAGCACATCCCAGAATTAACCAACAAATATTTGATGTATTTCATCTTTTTTATATCTATCTCTAGATAGATTAGGGATGCCAAACAATATATTGGGCTTATGCAAGAGCTCACCTTACACATGCTTATAGTCGGCCCTGATTTTCTTGCCAACCATAAACTGGTTGACATTTAATAATTTTTATTTGGAGAAGTCTTATGCTTGTACTGAATAGTTTAGTAGTAATTAGTGTACATATCCAAGATCAATCAAAATATATATAAAAAAGGGAAATAATATATACATGTATCACGCGAATAAGTCATGGTATACTTACCCTTAATTTCTCATTCCTCGTCACCTACATTCACTTTTACTGCCCCACCCCACCCTAGCCCTACCCCCAATAATTCCTCCTTTACCTCATTGTGTACGACACCATTTCTAGCCCAACTCCCATCCTAATCCTACCCTACACTTATCCACCTTCAATTTCTCTCTCTCCCTACTCACATCCGCCTCTACCATCCCACGCCACCCCAACCAGCATTGCGGCCACAAACAACCCCTCCCCTGACACCTATCCACCGTTGTCGCCTCCCTCCCCATTGTTGTCGTCGCCCCTTCCCCATCCCCACTCTAAATATTGACTCATCTTCAATTTCTCTCTCTCCACATCATTCACCTCTACTATCCCACCTCGACATTAAGAGCCCTTTCTCCTACCTGTGCCACCGCCACCTCCCCCGTGCCAATCACCTTTAAAACATGACATTTATAATGGATATTTACTACATTTATTTTGGATATTAGTGTTTTTCAGTGTATTACGTGTACACTAAGCAATGTATACATATGTACATTGTCCAATAATTGATATAAAAAGGCATTTTAGGAGCATAATAAACGCCATAAGATGTAGTTGTCTCATTCAAAGTTGTGAAAATTTAAAAAGGGTAAAACATAATGAACAAATTTTTATCTTTTATACGAATCATTATAAATTCACTATTATGACTCCTATCTAGATTATGATGAGGATTTTAATTAGACTAGACAAGCTTTATCTTTTACACTAGGTAATATTAGGCATGATAAAAAAAATCATAGTAACGTAAAATGTTTAGATATTGAAAAATTGCATATGTTTACTTAATAAATCTTTGCACAAATGTTTTACTTTTATCTTTCGATTTTCAATCAATACATGATTTAAAGAATACAAATATATGCACATAAAAGTGTTTGATACTAACTATTATTGATGCTATAACTCTAATTGCTCATAAAAGAGGCATTTCCCTTGAACATGGAGGGGATCGACATAGAACGGGATTTTCTTGTGAGACCTGTCATCCTATGAAAAAAGTTTTTAACAATTATATACTACTAATTAAAGTGATTAGCTAAGTCATTGTAGTTAGGCTTGCTTAAGTGTGTGCTCCTTGTTCTTGTTGAAAATGAGCAGGATCGAATGGGAGTTTATTTGATAACACTCTTCTTTCTTATGAAATGGTTAAGGGAAATGACCTGAGAAATGTATCTCCTAGATGTCTTATAAAAGTTGATATTGAGAAGCCATTTGACTCTATTGAGTGGAGTTTTCTTAAGAGGGCCTTGTTTGAATTTGGTTTACCTACTCAGTTTGTTGCCTTAATTATGTGATGTGTGACTGGTGTAATTTTTTCTGTTGTAGTTGTGGCTGAGATTCTTAATAGATTTGCTGCCGTTTCTGGCCTCCGTACAAATCCTGCCAAGACTAATATATGCTTTGGTATCTGCTGTTGAGGCTCTCCTGTCTTCTTGGCGCATAACCTATTGTGTACAAGGGGAAAAGAGGAGATAGTTGAGAGAAGAGGGATAGGGAGGAGATCAATTGTAGGAAGGGCAAATCTGAAAGTCCACGTAAATATGGAGTGAAACAATAAATTTGCACTGCTTCTCTAGAAAACAGTGTCCAATGGTGTAAGAACTTTAAAAAGAAACGGAGAAAGTGGTAGTCAAGAAAACTATGCTGATCTGTAGGATTAGCTTAGAACTTGTTCTTGGCCTCTCTCTTATTGGCCAGCTCTTTCGTATGGATTCAGGGGTTTTTTGCCTACAAGTCATAAAATTCTCCCTCACTTCTTACACACAAAAAATAAGACAATAGTAGTGCTACAATATTGAAGAAGGTGAGTAGAGTTTAACTGAACTGAACTTAACATAACAAAATGAACTGACCTTATCATAACAAAATGAAATGAACTTTAGAACAGGCTGAAGTTAATTTACCTTATTAGAACTGGAAATACATCTAATCAAATCCTAAAGAACAGGGCTTAAAATAGCTAATTCAGAACATCCAAACACAATCTATCTGTGTAGGATAACTTTCTTTTGGGTACAATTCTTACAGAAAGAGCTGCCTTCCCTTCTTTTTTTCATGTAGGGCAGTTATGTGCATAAATAATGTAAATCCAACCTTCAAATAGAGCTCACAAAATAATCAAATAACCCGCAACCACAAGATTTATACATCAACAAATAAATTAGTAAATATATAACAATAATGATAATACAATACAATGTAGTTTGCACTAATTTGTTAGCTAATGAGGATGCTTGCTTTCACACAGTAATTACTGGAACATATTTCCAAAGAGACAAAAGACTGATAGGATGATCCACCGAAGAGGGAGAAAGTACAAAAACTTTATATAATGATATGTACATTCAATCAAAATTATCACATACCAAGTAAAGCACAACAAAATGACTATGTGCAAATATGGCCAAAAAATTCTATGTTGGATTCAGATCACGAGTAGCTTGACCATGCCATCTGCATTTGATAAGTTAAAATTCGGTAAGCACATGCACCGTCTATGGATACTTGAGCAATAGAGGGAATAGATTCCTTACACTACAAACAGAAGGCTGAAGGGAAGAATTGGTGCAAAAAAAAAAAGGGGGGGGGGGAATTTGGAGTCTGGACCAACCTTGAAAGCAAAAACCTTGCAAGAGGGCTTATATTAGGATTTGAAAGGAACTCTTTGCTCTGTTGCTTCTTGCTATCAACATCAGAGATTAAATTGCTCTGCTCCATGGCTTTGGTGGTTGTCGAGAAGATGTGGACAGCCAACTCCTGCAAATCCTTCACTGAGGGATCCCTCGAACTGCAAAATTTCCGAAAGGATCAGTGATGCAATAAGTCGGTGTAATCCATTCATCGGATAACTATCGGACATATACCTTCCAAGCCGATGAAGCAGCCTGCTTACGATGACTTCAGAAGAACCGGGCTTATACCTCTCCATATCGATAAGGGCATTTGTAACTGCACGAGCAGCCCCTTCAGAATCTTCAGCAATTGCCTAATTATAAAATACCGTAGATTAAGCTTGACTGTCCGGCTCATATAATGACCTTAGCATGTCGTCTTGCTATGTAATTACTTGCGAGGTCATTGTGTGGCTAACCTATATATATCTCGATAGAAAGCAAATTTAGTTTGCTCCGTCTTTTTATAAAGCAATTGATTTTTCGTTCTTTAGTTTTAATGGGCTACAATTAAAATGGCTCACAAAACTCACTGTGCTTCTGTTATAAATAAGTAGCACATGGTTGGCGCACATTTGCCTAAGGAATAGTTGAAAACTGCCCTATTGCATACACCCAAACCCCGCGTACCCCAGTTGTTTAAAGACTCTGGGGTAGGCGAGTTTGTTGTAATTAGGGCTACAGTCTTAACGACAAGAAAAAAAAAAATTGCAACATGAGCAAAAAGCTTATTCTAAAAAGCCCATTCTTAAAGCACATTTCGAAGTGATTTAGCTGGAGTCATGCCACCGCAATCGAGTATCTACTAAACTGAGAGTTACATTAACATGCCTATGATACAATGTGAGAGAAAAACACAATTTTAACCAACCTCCTTCAGTGAAGGGATAAGCAAGGCAGACAATGAAGCAGATGATGATACAGTTGAGATTCTAGCATTTTCCTCATCATCACTTTTTTGTGACCTTGAGAAAGCTTTGTGACCATCCAAGTATTCACGACTCCGTCTAACAGAAAAAAAGGTGAAAAAGAACAGTAAAATCTATTTAGTTGCACCACAAAATTAGCAACATTAAAATGGCTGACCACAAACATACCTAGGAGACTCAAAACTATTAGGCATTTGATCTGATCTGCTTTCCTGAATATCTTTGCTGATTTTATTCAAAACAGGTCGTTCCCGAGCAAGACCTTTCCTCAATCCTTTTTGCATCGCTGCCTTTGCCTGTACAAAGCAACAAAGCAAACTCAGGCTATATACAGAAACAACATCAACAACAAAGCCTTAATTGCAAAACAATATGGGGTCGGCTAACATGATTTCGTCATTAAGAATCGTTATAGTTCAAAATTAAACTTTTAAAAATCGGGTTCACAAACATATAATCAAAAAGCTAAGTAATTATGCGCCCCCACTATACCAATCGCCTACAAAAGAGGCTCGGTAAGGCGTGTCGGGTGTACGGAACCTTACCTCTCCATTGCAATAACACAAAGAGGTTTCCACTCAAGTGCACCTGTCAATTTCAACTTTTTGATAAAAAGAAGCGTAAAAGGTTGTATGAGACACATTGACTGAGACCAATATATTCTCAAACCAAAGAGCACTTAGCCTCATATCACTCTCAAGAACTCTTACCTACGTCGTATTATCCTCCCCCTACCCCTCGCTACATTCTCATTACTTCATCTCTCAATCCTCCTGAGAAGTGCATCATGCTCAGAAGTCAATCCAAATCGGGCATTCCCCCGCCATCTCATCCTCAATGACGCAACTCCTACATTCTCTCTAATTAGCTCATACTTCAATCAGCCACTGCTTATATGCCCACACATCCAACGTAACATGTGTTCTAAACATGGCACTTTTTCATCAATACTATGTCGTACTATGTACAATAAAATGAGCTTAATTGTTGAGGATCAAGTTCACAAATAGACAGCAGGCCTTCATTCGCACACTTCTTTTCAGCCACCAATAACAACTAAATAAGATGTACGACCTCCAAATTCATTTTGCCACATGTTTTTCCACACTTGTCAAGGTCATATTTTGACTATACATACTCAAGATATAAATTTGCAAAACTTAATGATTAGATTTATATTTTAGAATACTTTAATATGTTTATTTTTCAAAAAAAATGTCAATTAGATATCTTGAGTTATTAGAGAAGGTATGACCTCAAATAATGTCAAAAAGCAAATGTGGGGTAATGAATGGATAGGAAGGAGTATCATATATGAACATAGAAAGATCAATAAAATAAACCTCTGCCAGATTAAAGGCACTGTCTTCAAAAGAGCTAGAACTTTTTTCTTGAAGCCCAAGTCTAGATTTAGGAGTCCGAGGAGATTCTGGCTCATCGCGTTGGCCCCGAACAACCATAGTGCCACTGCTGGAGGTGTCCTCAAACGAAGCATGTGTGCTGCTTGACTGAAAAATAATAAAACCAGTAGAGTGAAGAAGTACAACCGCAAAAGCTAAAGAACTCTACAAGTGCAATCTGATAGAACAATTATCACACCTGAGTGCTTTGATCACTACGAACAGACGACGACTGCCGTGCTCTGGGAGATCGTACAACAACAGTTCCTGATCCACCTACAGATCCCTCTTCCTGCTACACAGTTCACAAACATCATTTGGACTTTGGATGATGCAGCAAGAAAAGAAATGAGAAATGCAAAAGCAAGAACGGAATCTAAGTACAATACAACCGCATTCAACTTGCTATAATTGACATCTCAGAAAGCACAGACAAATCAGAAAACTGAGGCAGCTCATAAATAAGATTAATGAATGATGGTGCGGACACAAGATACATGTCCGACTGGGAGAAGAGTAAAACAGATTCTTCTTGTTGCGAAAAAACCAAGCTTCCTCATAATGACTCCACACTCCAACAGCCCGCCCTACCCACTTAGGCTCATGTTCTTTTCATTTTTATGCAAAATTATACTCCCTCCATTTCAGTATTTTGTTCTCATTACATTCCGCACAAATTTTTTAAGGAAAGAGCACAAAATGGATGGGAGCCATTGGATGAGCAAGTGGATAGGCAAAAAAGGAAAACGGAACAAAATACTGAAAATTCTTAGAATGGAAATGGGAACAAAATACTGAAATGGAGGGACTATATTTTTATCATAAATGTTTTTCTTTCAAAAAAGCCACATCAATGAGTCCATAATTCTAGGTTGATTACTTGTTGAGCATGCCCGAACTTGAAAGTTGGATACATTGACTGTGTCCAAACCTGAAAGTACCCACTTGGTGACGGTGTCCCCATATCCTTGATTTGAAATTTCAAGTGCGGATACTCGGATCAATATCCGTGTCGGATACATGTATCCGAGTCCGAGCATCATATTACTCACCTCATTGATTTATAAATTACAAATGAGACACAACTAGAACGAGACAGAACTAAGCAAGAAACAGGTCAAGGTATCAGTTTAATATTCTACAGAGTATCAAGACTCTAATTCCTTGACTCAATGCATCTGACGCAAACTAGTCAATGAATATCTCTTAAGGTAGAAATCCATAATCCACAATGACTGGTCAAGACTAAGATACTCAATCAAAGAATTGGTGACGGCTTAGTGTAATCTGTACGAAATTTTCCATTCAAGAATAGTATAAACTAACCCACAAATAGACATTAGACCAATACTAGCGGACACTGATAATAGCTTTCTTAACAAACCAAAGGAGAAAGAGGTAGCAATTTCAAAGAGGTTTACATTCACAAGAAGCATCACTGAATGGAGTGCAAATAACTTAGAAGCTGTTATGGACGAAACTAGAGTGAGTTTAGAATACTGTTTGTACACAAAATATTACCACATGCCACAGCATCCCAGTGGCAATGATGAACGCACAAATACACAATGTATTCTGAGCAAATAATATGTCCAACTTTCTTTCAGAAAATATAGACAGTAATAAACAAAATGTTACAAAGCGACCACTTGAGGGGAAGGACGTATCACACAGTATAAATCTGGCATATATAGGTCTTTATTCAGTTTACCTCATCTCTCGAGTATCTACCAAGGGAAACTTCTGATGATTCATAAAGCCCATTACCAGATACAGATAGCCATTGACTATCACCATCTGAAGTTTTTCTAGGAGTCGCGTCATTGTTTGAATTCTCTTCCCGTTTTGCCCTCACTGGAGGGGGTCTCACAACACTTCGGACCGTCCCAGTACTCTGTGCTCCACCAATGCTGAAGTCCCACCCTGAATTTCTAAATGTTTTCCCCTGATTGCTGAGGTTATCAATGTCAGTCAACACATATGTTGTAACTATCAAAGTTCTTTATTCAAACCTTACACCCACCTTGATCGAACAGTTTCTTCGCTTCTTGGTTCTCTTGTCACCTTGACAGTGTCTGACCCTTCACCATAAGCTTTAAGACCATTCCTAACATTTTCAACATCATCCTTGAATTGATACTTGGGACGTTCTCTAGAACACGCAAAACAAAATTACAAAAGAAAATTAATATGGCATATACGATGAGCACATGACATAAATTTAATATCTATTATGTGACTTCAAGTCTTTGTCAAGACTCCAACCGAAAAGCGAAGCAAAAATGTTTATTGAAACGGGAAGGGACGAAAGGTAAGAAAACTAAATCAATATAACTAAAAATGAGTTTCTAAACACACCTTATTCTTTCCAGAAGTCGAGGGCTCTTCCTAGCAGTTCTGATGAACCTGTGCTTTAAAAGTTCCTTGGCACTAGGTCTCTGATATCAGATAGGGGGATTGAACAATTAGCAAAGTACTTGACCGGCAAAAAAAAAAAATCAGAGAACATTAAATGCATCAGAAACAATGCAGCATAAACCCATTGTAAAGCAGGAGTCCTGAGGACCTCTATTCTAAAAGGTTGGTTATGCTGATTTATCATCATTGGTTGCATTATTTCTCATCAGAGGCAATCATTTAACACCCTCATATTAACAATTACAGTGCAACTTAGACTTAATCTACGGCAACCATATTTGGAAAGTTTCACCATCTCTTTGAGACAAGCGAGTATATTGCAATAAACTGTTTAGAAGATCTTAAAAAGTGGAAAACAATACGACACGATAAACTGCATATCCATACAAAAGACCAGATGGCATCCTAGCTCTGCGAGAATATTACAGCCATAGAACAAAACAAAATGTCGCTTAGCTAAAGTAGCTGTGATTGCATGAACTATTGGGCACCCACAAACAATACTACATGAAATGATGTGATGCGGTAAGTAAATTTCTGTTAAAGATCATTTTCTTAAGTAATAAAGAAAAATAAAAAATTGTTTGATCTATTAAAAAAGATTAAAGAAAAATTATTGACTGTTAGCTTTCAGCTAGAAACAAGACCGTTAATTTCAAGCTTTCAGCATATAAAACACTAAACTAGCATATTAGATCAATTCGATAGTACTGCAATTTTGAATTTGCATTAAACCAGGCTGATTTTTCTTTCGGAAAATTCATGTGGTACCCC
>CAAKMY010036507.1:0-10122 GCA_901111285.1 Corrigiola litoralis
AAAAATGACATAATGAGGGAAAAAGCACCATCTCATGCGAATTCGCATGAGATTATAAACTAGTTTCAGTTAAAGTGATTAAGCATAAAGTGACAATGATTAAAAATCATCATAGTGAGCGTGCATGGTAAAAAAAAAAAAACTCAGCTAAGTAAGGTTAGTATCAAAATATCTTATACAAAGTATATAGCAAAAAATAAGAGAAAAAGTATCATCATAGTGAGCGTGCCGGAGTGGTTATCGGGCATGACTAGAAATCATGTGGGCTTTGCCCGCGCAGGTTCGAATCCTGCCGCTCACGTTTTACTTTTCTCGTCAGTCCCATTTTTCACATCATTATTTCCTTCTCTTATCCTGCTTTTCTTAGCTTATTTTCTCTTTTTTTTTTTTATTTAAACCTGAGGAAGACTAATTTTTCAGAATAAGTTTGGTACTTGGTAAACATAAAAGGCAAGAAATGGAGACACAACAATCATGGAAACTAAGATTTTCCTTCAAAAATGCAACAATTTTGGTGTGTTTGTTCAACTTAGTCACTGCCCTTTTCTTGCTTCAAGGCTTTTTCTCCTCCTCTTCTCGCAAATACCTTCCTAACAATCCCAGCTCAGGTTACTTACTTTGCTCACCTTTCTACTTTCTACTAAATATCATATGTTTACTTTTTACTACTATGTATGTTTTATACTTGCTTTTATTAACTGATCAGTAATCATATCTGGTGTTTTTTGTAAAGATGTGATCTTTTCTGCAGTTATAGCTTTGTTTATTTTGTGGGTTGTGCTTAGATCATTGTGATTTTTGCTTACATCTTGACCTCACCCGAATTCGGCCGATTTGGGGTTGGTTGTTTGGTGCGATGAACTAGCTGAATTTGAAGCTTTTAGGCGAAAGGACCAGTAGGTAGTACAGAAAGTCTTGTATGAGACTGTTCAACTTTAAAGACGGTCTTATAGTGCTCACGGTTTGACTTAAAGCGGTCACTTTTATTGCAGTGTTAATAATATGACTGCTTTAACCCACTTTGTGACGACGTCTAATTTTAAGTTAATATTAGACCATCTCTTTTAATAAGTGTGGTTAGAATATCGGGCAGTTTTTGTGTTTAAAATGTTTCCTTTTTGATTGGTAAGTGAGGTTGTGCGGCATCTGCATTGCTTGGTATTGATAATCACTGAGTTGGGTATCTAAGGATGATTATGTTTGGTTGGGATTGATCTCAACTTTCATCAGATAGAGCTTTAGTGGATTGTTTCACAGTGCTTAGTGTAATTTTATAGCTGACTGAAGTCAGGTTTCATTGTGTTCTTTTATTACAGCTCAGCTTAGGCATGTCAAGGAATCTGAAGAGATTCGGAGAGCTATGCAGCCATTGGGGCTAATCAGACGAGTAAGTAGTAGAAACAAATCTTCTGTTTACCATTGCTTCCATTTCAAGGTATCATTATTGTTAATTAATATGTGGATAAATGTGTTGATATATCATAAAGACGTCGGATACATTTTGTTCAAAAGAGTTTTGAGGTTTTTGATGCTGCTTTGACTGAGGTGAAGGTGGACTGATATTTATGATAAGTAGATTAGGATTGCAAGAGGAGGTGACAAATCTTCTACAGTTGAAGCAATGACACTTAGAAATCAGTGGTAGCAACAGTGTGATACAGCAAAGGCTCTACTGTTGCTGCTTGGCGCTAATGTTTAGCCTTTTTGGTATCTTCTTCTTCTCTGTGTGGTGAATACTTAGCATTGAACATCTTCCATAAGCTGCCTGAGTTGAGAAATTTTTCTGGAGGGGGGGGGGATTAGATCTCCAGTGTGCTATTTGCTTGGCATATGGAATCCGTTACATGTGCCATCCCCCTTCTGCGAAATATTCTGACACCTTTCCATACAGGTCAGGGAGATTGAACAAGAAGTATATGTAGAACCAGAGACGGTTCAACATAAAGAGACAAAGCAGACTGCTGCACTAGACCTCTCTAAAAGGTTAAATAATGTCCGCACAGTTTCAGATGCAGCTAGCATAAAAGGTAAGTAGTTAAGAAAATGAGTTTCCCCTGAAAATGTGCAAATTTCTGCTCGTCATATACAGTTGGATTTATTTTGTTTAAGAGTCTATTTCCCTCTATTTTCAGAGATGTATTTTTAATTGCATTAAAATCAATCTTTTAACTTGCTTACATGTGGTATATGGTGTTTGCTTAAGAAATTTAGGTGTTTTTCCTGCTTTGTCGACATATCATTCAAACCACTGGCCCTAAAATATACTTTCCAGTTGATTTTGTAAATGATTGAACTGCCAATGCTTTGGGCTTAAAAGCCCCAGGGTGGGGGGGATTGGGGCGAGAGGTAAACTGTTGGTCAATTTAACTAGAGAACCAAAGATACCATTAGACGGGTGAAAGGAGTGCAAGAAGCAGCAAGAGCTGGGCCAAAAAATAATGAAGAGATTTGTCTGAGATAGTTCAAAGGCGCACAAAAGGATTTATCTACAGCTACATTAGCATGCTTATTTGATCTCAGTTTTCCAATTCACGTCTTATTCTTTTTGGTGTCCAATAACTCATATTGCACTAATGGTGGGTGTAATATTCACCTTCGTGCCGTGTCCCTTTCTGTTTCAGAAAAAAAATCTAGTAAATAGCAAATAAAATTTAGCCCCCCACACAAAAAAGAAAAGAGAACAAATGCCCTTTATTGCTCAAACAATATGTATTTATTTTATTATTTTATTTTTCCATAAAAATAAGAATTTCATTAAAAAAGATCAAGGGAAATTCCAGTTAGTACCTTTGAGGTTTTGCAATTTCCAGAAAATACCCAATCTTGAAAACACTTTCCAGTATGTGCCCTCAAGGTTTAAATTTATTTTAGTATGTGGCGAAAATAACAAGTTGGTGTTAAATTTTGTTCTTAATTTTTTTAGGTTTATATCCATTCAATATGGGTGTACTCTATAAGATTTGTGACAACAATTTTGGCTAGTTATATATGAAATACTAAGCCTCAGGCAATCGTCACTGTCTTTTTATAATTTGGTGTCTCAATTTCAATTAATACTAGAGAACATTTTTATTTGTTGTACATTCTATTCAAAGTCAATCAATGATTGAGTTTCGGTGTAAATTTCCATCTCAGAATATAATATGTCGCTTATTCCCTAAAAATAGGGGGTTCAATTATATGGGATTCAATGTCTGTCTCATGTTCAGGTACTCTACCCTAAAATTTGGGTTAATTGTATAATAGACAATTTAGTAACACTAGGGAAAGACACTTCTACAATAAGGCGAGATGACCTCGTAAGGTTTTAGAGGAGAGTTTACAATCTTAAAAGCTCACTCCTAAGCCTTAAATACTTGTCCGACATATTCGCGGTACTTATGATTTTTGTCAGTTTCTGTGGTTCAATCTTTTTTTACCAATATTAGATGTTATTTAGTTATAATATCAAGTGTGTTGAGTTGACCCCACCTAAGGAACTTTCTTGATTCACCACTGTGTTGTCCCAAAAAAATTTTGGTGAAGGACTGTCAGATACCGTTTAAGTGAAACCCATTACAGGTATTAAATTCCTTTACTAAACTTCTAAACAATATCTTCTTTGAACGCTGCCTACAAGTGAAACCCATTACAGGTATTAAATTCCTTAACTTCTGAACAATATCTTCTTTGAGAGCTGCCTACATCTACTGAGCGGTACAGCCTACAGATGTTCTGAGAATGGCCAGATCAAGTTCCAATAGTCGCACCGTAGAACAGTGGAAAGGAGAGCCCTTCTGAACCATGAGTCTATCAGCATGGGTTGTAAAGAATCTAACTTCTTTTTTTCTTTAGACTTGAACTGGCAGCTAATTTCTAACCAGTAATCACTTTAGGCATCTACCTAACCTGAGAAGATTGATGCTTTTGTGTTGGGATCTCTCTGTGTTATCAACTTATCTCTATCAGGACAGCATGCAGAGGGCTAGAGGTTCCTCAAACGATTCCTTGTAAACACTAATAACATGACTCTACTCTTTAAGCCTTTAACCCATTCAGTAATCCTTCACTTTCTGAGGCTTTCTTGTATAACCAACCATTTGATTGTATCTGCCAAATACAGCCATTGACATTTGGCAGTACAAAGAAAAAAACAACCGCAAAGCTGCTAAATGAGTGAACAACTGTTCTATATAGCCCCTTTCACTACACCAGGTCTTGAGTTAACCATTTACCTCTTGTACATCGGATACCATATCAAATTCCATACTGTTAAATTGTGGCTCCTTTTGCCTACATGGGGTATGAGATTGCAGACTGCAGTTATGAAGGGGATGTCCGTGCGTCCCTGATGCACCTTTTTCAGCTGGCTAATAAGTGGAAGATTCTCTGGGAATGCTGACTTTGCATAATTTGCTGGACAGGATCAAGCTGAATCTACAAGGAAATAAATGAATGAATCACTTAAACTAAAACATGTAGCACTAGAAAGTTTGTTGCATCCAATTGCAATCAAATGCATGATGTCCAAACCGGCTAAGTTTCTTTATCAAAGTAAAGTGTATAGTTCATAGAGGGCACTTTATGTGTGTGTTGAAACTATTGGTCAATGTTTCAGAATTTTGAGCATTCTTAGCTGTTTGATGTTTTGTTGTTTTGAGTTTGTTTCCCCACTCTCATGTGTTCCATATCCTGTAGCTTTGGAAGAGTGGCGGAAGAGAAAGATAGAACGTGCCAGACAGCGCGAATTGGGAAAAAATGCGACAGCTGCCTCTTAAGAACAATCATCACTCTATAGCTACAACAACTGTTACAACATTACATAACCCGGCTGCCTTTAGAAAGGCTCTGCACAAGCAGGGTAAGGAGGGGTATGGTCTGATTAGATAAAAAGGAAGGGTGGCTCTGAATTTCGTCAATTGGTCTCTGGCTTCTCATGTAAATGTATGTTATCTGATAGATCTATAATGTTCGAATGTCTGCAAACATCCCTTGTGAAAAAAACAAATAGAAATGCATAGAAAATCAAATTCTTGACTAGTCTGCGTTGTAATTGTGAGTGAATCGTAGCCGCAGTTCACATCACACATGTAATGGATTTTATTGCATATGTTCAGTGACTTTCACCTTTAATGTTAGTGTAACCCTGATGTTCAACTTCTATTTATAGACATGTCATTGGTGAAACGAACCATCTATCGGCCCTATCTAGAATCAGGCAGCTCCATCTCTGCTGTCTGTAATCTTGCTTAGAGATTTTATGTGGAAGCTGTTTCATATAGCAGATATCTTGCACTTCAAACAGTTGCAAGCCTGTGTTGTAGTTCAGAGTTATCGATTGAATAGTACATGACTTGGTGGATATCAAACATGGTGACTACTGCTAAGAAGTGAAAATGAAAAAATGTTTCTTGTTCCTTGATAGCTAATTCTTCTATCGTGCAAGAGATCTGCTAATTTAATACGTATCGAATCACATATGACCAAGTCAAATTCAATCTATTGGAAACGATTATACCACAAACGAAGATGGAACCGTGGGGCAACGTTTGTCAAAAGTGATGTCTACAGAAGGTTTCTCGTTATCTATGCAAAGTCAGCAAATTTCTGCAAGGGTTATCTATTCCAATTAAAAAACTAAGTTTATTGTAATTAATTGTGAAGTGATTTTGAAGTTTGTTCTAATTAATTGACTATGGGAAATTAAGCTTATTGTATAAGATCATTAATGAAGTGTTGTGAGCAACAAATTAAATTTTACTTACTTCAGCTTTACATACTTAGCATGTGCACTCTTGTTTAGTAAGGGCCCTTATTGTCTTACTCTTAGGCCTCGGATTCGATATTGTCAGGACCGGGTTTGTTCACAATCAATCATTAATGAATGAAAAGTTGGTTTGGTGTGAGTGGTAAAGATTTTCATCCTTTAAACAAGTAGTTAAGGGTTAGAATCCTTACTCTTATGAATGGAACAACCAAATTTAGAGGGGGTCTACTCATTGCTTTCGGTACTTAGAAAGTTACTAGCCCTACTGCGGTGAGGATACTCCTAAGAAAAAAAAAAAAAAAAACAATCATTAATGTTATTATTTCAAACAAACCATGCAAGACTAATTTTACTTACGTGAGTTAGGTATAGAAATCTATAAATTTGGAATCTCTAGAGTTAATGTCTCATAAGTCATAAAGTTGGTAAAAATAACATAAATAGTAAGTTAAAGTTGTAAATGCATGCCAATACCACTCATACAAAAGGCGTAAATTAAGTTAGGAAAAATTACAAAAAGGTATCTTTTATGTTTGGTTTTTTACAAATTAGTACCTTTTATGTTGTTTGTTATAAAAAAGTACCTTATATGACCTAGTTTTTTTACAAATTCGTACCAAAAGCAACTTAATAGGTTTGACTGGTTGAGTTTTGACAGTTTTACCCTCACAAAATTCTTTTTGATTAATTTTCCATTCAACCACCACCCCCACACATTCCACCACCACCCCACACCTTCCAACACAATACACTATATTCCACCACCACCTACCCACCCTCCTTCCAATACAACCTATCCACCCCCACTCGTGACACCTCCACCTCCACCCCAACCCCTTTCAATACGACTCACCTTCATTTCACCACCACCACCCTCCTTCCACCACGACCCACCCGCACTCTACCAACACCACCCTTCTTCCACCACGACCCACCCTTATTCCACCACTACTCAACCTTATTCCACCACTACCCACCCCCCTTCAAACACTATCACCCCTAGTGGAACACCACCCACCCACCTTCCCAACACCACCCATTGTCATTCCACCACCACCCACCGTTCGTCTTACCGGCAATAATAACCCCGTCTCTTAGCCACAAAACGTGGGAAACAAAAAGAAAAGCACAAAATAAAAATGTTAGATCTTCGCAAAAATAAAGAAAATATGCAAAAACGGAGGCTAGAATCGGACTCAAAAGGAAATTTTCGGTGGAGTGGGACATTTTTTTGCCGAAAATGTTCGCCGGACACCGTTGGGGTGGTGGCCGTTCGAGAAGGGTGGTGGTGGATCAAAAACAAGATGGGTGAGGGTGAGTGGGTGGGTGGTGGTGATTTTCATGTTTTGGCGAGGTGGGGGCATAGGTGGGGCAAGGGACGGAGTGGGCTTAGACCGAAGAGAGGAAAAAGGGGAGGAAAACAAAACTTGTGAGGGCAAAATTGGAATAAAAGGCTTGATTTTACTTAAAGTACGAATTTACTATGACTTTGCTCATATAAGGTATTTTTTTATAACAAATAATATAAAAAGTACTAATTTGTAAAAATCCTAACATAAAAGGTAATTTTTTGTAATTTTTCCTTTAAGTTATTACTATAATAGATAAATTCCGTATCGTACTAGCTTTACACTTTAGAGGATGCAAATGCAAAATCTATTTATCTATTAACGAGATTGAAACTCTTAAGTCATTTATCGCGATTCGCAAAGCTTAATGCATGCTATCATCCCATACGTCACAACTTGAATAATATTCCATGTACAAGCTTAACTTCCAAGAAACTTACCTACTCATCGTGCTGTGCGTGGCAGTGATTGGCACTATACGTATAAATCCAGATTAGTACCCAAAAGAGAAAGAAAACCAATCTAAACTTCCATCACCAAACAAAGGGCACATCGCAAAAGAAAATGGGAGAACTGAAAGTATTTGGGGTATGGGCCAGTCCAGCCAGTAGGAGAGTGGAAATAGCACTGAAAATAAAGGGAGTGGAGTATGAATTTATAGAGGAAGACTTGCAGAACAAGAGTGAGCTACTTCTTAAGTACAACCCTGTTCATAAGAAGATCCCTGTGATCGTCCACAACGGGAAACCATTAGCCGAGTCTGCAGTGATCCTTGAATACATTGATGAGACTTGGAAGAACAATCCTTTGTTGCCAAGTGATCCTTATGAGAGAGCTCAAGCTCGTTTTTGGGCCAAGTTTATCGATGATAAGGTATGCTCATTACTAACAAATTAGATGCAATATTGTATGAGATTATAAAGTACGCCCTCCGTCCAACTAGGTAGTTTCCATAAATTTGGCTTGGATAGGTGAGAGAATTCAAATCAAATATAAACTATCTCGTACAAGGCTGGCTCAACCCCAAAGGCCAAAGCCAGTGAAGCCTCCAATTGAGGTCCCCAATTTTTTTGAAAAAGTTATTTAGTTTTAAGAAAAGGCCTTGTTTAAAAAAATAAAAAGTAAATTATATTAATAATAAAATAAAAGACCTTATTTTATAATTGGGCTTTAAGCCTAGATAAGTCTTGAGCCGCCACTAATCTAGTGGGACGAAGGGAGTATAATTTGTATAAATCAGCTAACAAAATGCTAAGTACTTCCTGCGTCCAAACAAATTCTTTACGTTTCCATGTTGGGTGTCCCAATACATAGTTACGATTCTGTTTTGGTAAGAAAAGTACCACAGCTAGCTCATTACTAACTGCTAAGTAACAATTTCATTGCCAAATATTTCTACTTGATCTTGATGACATGAGCAATGATGGCCTTTTTGTAATTTGCCGTAGCTTTCAGTGCCCACTGTACGAAGTGCACTAACAGGCCAAGGAGAAGGTGGCAAAGAAGGAATGGAAGTGATAAACGAGCTTCTTAAGCATCTTGAAATTCAGATCACAGGAAAGAAGTTTTTTGGAGGAGATGAAATTGGATTTGTGGACATAATAGCCTTAATTGTAGCTTATTGGTTTCCACTGTTTCAAGAAGTTGGTGGAAATGAGATTATCACCGAGGAGAAGTACCCTGGAGTATGTACTTGGGCTGAAGAGCTCTTAGACACAAAAGTGATCAAGAAAAACCTGCCAGAAATGGAGAAACTTCGTGCCTTCTTCCAGAGCCGCTTTGCGCCTAAGGTCTAGGAAATGTATCTATTGTCGAAGGGGAAATGATTTTTACACTCACACACTTGATTTGTACACTCCTCACATGGGAGGAATGGATTCTTGTATAGGCATCGGTACTCTCACATAAAAGAGTTTAATAGGAGTGTAACATAATAAAGAGGAGTGTAAAAATCAGTTTCCAGGTCAAAGGCTTATCTTACTTGTTAAAGCTTTGGAATGGTTGTGTCATTTAATTTCAAGAAGTCTATCAAACAATAAAATGTTATTCTTAAGATGTACTATTTTGTTTTGGGTGTTAATCTAAAACTATTAAATTGAATTAGTAAACTTAACTAAATTAGGAAACTATTCTTTCTTATATTAAATTAAGCTGGTGATTTAAATTGAAATAAAGTAGTGAAATGAACTACACTAGTGAATTGAATCGCACTGAACTAATAAATTTCATTAAACTAATAAATTGAAATAAACTTGACTAGTGAGCAACATTGAGATGGTTAGATGGAAGAGTATCACCAATAATAAATGTGCAGAGCCTAGAATGCTTTTTTTATTCTATGGCTGTTTTTAAGGAGGAGAGCAGCTACAAAAGACAGAATTCATGTCTGGTTGCCCTCTGTTGATGAGAAGTGTGTGTTGTGTGAGGTTGAAAAGGGGACTGCTGACTACCTTTTGTTTAAATGCTCCTATTCTGGTTAGGTGTGGCAGAGGCTTTTGCATTGGTGGGGTTGTAGTCGTTTGAGTCAGGACCGGGTTTCAGAAGTTGCTGCTGCTGTTAGAATTTGCATAAACTCGGGTCCAAAAGCTGCACTTTATAGGTGTTTGATTGCTACTAATGTCTACTTTGTCTTGCAAGAACGCAATGCTAGACTTTTTAGGAAGGAGAAGAGGATAGTTGAAGCTCTGATCAGATGTATTGCCATAAATGTCTTCACTAGATATGGTAAAAGTTGTGTTCAGAAATCTGTAAGAGGGGCTTATGCCCCTAGTGATGTTTGTGTATTCTGGCTAATATTGTCTAAGTCTGTAGGCAGTTTGTCTAGTCAGTGTGTTATTGTTTGGTAAAAAGCTTAGTGTCTTAAGCTTTTAGTCTTATCTATACTATTATCTTAAACACTTAAGAACTTCCAATTTGAGGACACGTGGCACTTATTTAATAGGGCCATAAAGTTTAAAAAAAAAGGGAGACTCTTCATCTACCAGGTTCAAGATCACTCAATTATTTACCATAAACTCCTCATGGATA
>CAAKMY010036511.1:0-11061 GCA_901111285.1 Corrigiola litoralis
TCAAATTTTTATAATTTTTACTATCGTATAATTATAGATATTTAGGATATAAGATGTGCATTGGCATATGTGCAAAAAGAAGTGGGAAGAATAAGAAGAAATGGAGGTAGTACTATTTTAGGAAAACTCTACACTCTAAAGTTTTTTTCAACTATAGAGGATCCCAACGCCCTTATGTCACCCCATGATCAAATCCTTTAGGCTTTAACACGTTTATGCTTAGGAAATTGAGAAAGAGTTTTAGCCAATTATAACTATACGCTTTACTCATGAGTACATAGTTATGAACTTACAACTCATAACCATGTATCTATTGTTATAGTCTTATCATCTCGGGTCTTGTTTGGTTTGCTAAAATCAAATTCCTATTGAACTTGTATTATAATGGTTACATTAGTTGCATACAAAGGTTGAAGTTTCATGAAATTAGTATTGTTTAGATGATGAAACCAACATCCATTAAATAAATTACAATATATCAGCCCCAACTCAATGTCATAGAGGTCTAGCTTTTATAGGCAAATGTGCAAACATGTCACCAAATTCACCTTGTGCATCAAGAAAAATTCTATAATGTGCGACGCATATGATATACATCGACGTACATAATAAGAGACTCGATAACAGCCGTTGATATTATAGATGTAAGAATAGCCGTTAGATTAGTACATTTTAATTATAATAAATTATAATACTTGATAAATATGTAAATATCATATGCGTCGCATATTACAGCCGCTTTCTGTGCATCAATCACGAATCATACCTTGAGTTGATATGTAAATTATAATACTTGATAAATATGTAAATATTATGATAATTGATAAACGAACATTTATCTTATCAAGTGTAAATACAAATTATGTTCAACTCTCAAATTTCAACCCAATAACTATTTATTTACCAAACATGGCCAAGCCTATAAAGATGTCGACACTTGAAAAAGCATAATCATACTAATTCACGATTTCACGTACCCAAATCCACTTGCTAAAAAATCATTTTCACTCCCAAAATAAAAAAAAAAATCCATTTAGATTTCCCAAAATATTTCACACAAACACCACCTCATCACTCACCACACTAATAAACTCTTTACCCTTTTTATTTCCTTTATTGTGACAGTAACACCTGAGACACCCCACTTAAGTACTTAACCCTCTATATATACCAACCCCCCTACTTGCATTTTCACAAACGTATCATTTTCCTCACAAACAAAGCAAACATATTAACAAAAAAACTTCATTTTTCAGCAAAAAAAGTTACATTCTTCAAGGGTAATAATCATGTGTGGAGGGGCTATCATATCGGATTTTATACCGGGGAGCAGGGCTGCTCGTCAGCTCACAGCTGATCTGTGGCCAGATCTCAACGGTGGTGGTGGGGGTAAGGGGTACTCTAAGCCGTTGATTTGTGATGAGGGTGATGAGGAGTTTGAAGCTGACTTTAAGGAGTTTAAGGATGATCACTCCTCTTCTGATGAGGATGAGGTCTTGTTCTTGGGTAAAGTTGAGTCCTTTGCTGCTCCTGCTGTTGCTGCACCTGATGCTGTTGTTGTGAAGGCGAAACCCGGTTCGCCTTCCTCTGCTACTGGTATGATATAATCTCTTTTTTTGATGATTTTTTTTTGTTTTTTTTGGTTGGTTTGTGATTTTATGTGGTTTTTGTATTAGTGGTGGTTGTAAGGTGCGATTCTTATTTGCGACTTTGTGTGCTCTACATAAAAAGAAGAACTGATTGTGATTTTTATGTCTATGTGATTTGGGGTTAAAGAGATGGTGTCTTTTATTTTATTTTTATTTTTGTTATTCCGGTAGATTAATTCTTATCTGCGACTTTGTGCTCTCCTTATAGAGAGTAGAAAACATGATTGATTATCTGCGACTTTGTGTGGTATTTCATTTGGGTTTTGAGAGATGATGTCCTTTTAGATTAATTCTTATTGGCGACTTTGTGAGCTCCTTATAGAAAGCAGAACACATGGTTTTTTTTTTTTGTGTATTTGATTTGGGGTTATAGAGATGGTACCTTTCTCAAGTAGATTAATTTATCTGCGACTTTGTGTGCTCCTTATAGAAAGCAGAACACATGGTTTTTTTTTTTTTTGTGTATTTGATTTGGGGTTATAGAGATGGTACCTTTCTCAAGTAGATTAATTTATCTGCGACTTTGTGTGCTCCTTATAGAAAGTAGAAAACATTGTGATTTTTATGTGTATTTAATTTGAGGTTCATAAGAAGAGAACTAGCTCAAGTGGTTGGAGCTATCTTACCCCAATCATATGGTTGGGGGTTCGATTCTTACCTGCCACTTAGTGCGCTCCTTTAATACCAAAAAAAAAAATTGAGGTTCATGAGATGGTATCTTTTTTCGAACATATTAATTCTTATCTGTGCTCCTATAGAAAGTAGAAAACATGGTTATTTTTATGTGTATTTGATTTGGGGTTTCTGAGATGAGATGGTAATCTATTTTTGTAATAGATTTGCATCATTTGCTTTTTGACGGTATTTGAGGTCAGGTCATATTTTGACTATTAATTACTCGAGATATATAACTGAGACAATTATAAAAATAGTTTTTTTTTTATGATGGTATAATTACAAAATCTAATTACAAATCAACTTTTCTCTTCTAGTAATTTTTTTCTTTAATTTTTGGTATATGATTTTATGTGGCATGTATATGATGCCGGAGGCAAGAATACCTCTTTATAAGAATCAATGGTTATTTCAGTGGTGGTTATGGACAACTTGAGGATTCGCTTATATGCAACTTTGCTCTTTTTATAAAGAGCAAAAAAGTTGTGATCTTTATGAGTATTTGATTTGGGGTTCCCGAGATGGTGTCCTTTTTTTTGGATTTACTTTGTTGGGTTTCAATTAGTTTGATAGAATTTTGTGAGTTATGTAGATGCTAGAAATTTTGGTTTTGTCATGGTGATGGTAGACATGTCTGAATTTTTGTTTTCTTGGGGTTTGGTGAAATGTTTTTTCTTAAAAAATATTCCAACGCTTATAATTTGATGTTTGTTAAGGTAGAAAGTGATGATTTTAATTTCTATTTTTTTTTGGGTTATTGAAATGGATCTTTTTTGTGTGGGACTGAATTTCCCCGATTTTACAAATCTGTGATTTTTATGTTTTTTTGGTAGAAGTATAAACTATAAATTTCAGATCTTTATGGTTTTGGGTATCTTTTATTCTCTATTTACTGTACTCCATTGAGATGCTATAACTTAAAATAAGTTCATTTTCTTCATGGTAGGTGAGAAGTGGGTGAGGTTGATTTCCATTGAACCCTAGAGTTCCCCCCCTCCCCCCTTGTGTTTTTAACTAACAACTTGCATTGGTTAATTGATTGATTGAAATTTGTTAGTTGTTAGTTAGGATTCATCTTAGATTAAACTACCCCTCTTTCATTTTTATTGTTTTTTTTTTATTTAATTGTTATATGAAATCCTTCTTGCTTTCTCATAAAGAGTTGTAACAAGATCTATGATGATAAGGTTTATTGTTCTTCGATATTTCCATCTTGTGAGCTTGTAATCTAGTGGATTCTGTATTAGGAAGGAAACAATTTACAACAAATGTTTTTTAGTTGCATAATAAGTGATTAGGTATGCTGGCTGGTTTGGAAATTGAACTTCAGTAGATTTTGTTTTCCACTGTGATCTGATCAGATGTTGCAGTTTTTTCTGGTGGTTTTCTTTTTCTGTTGCAGTTAATGTTTTCCTTTTTCTTCCTCCACTTTACTAGTTGACCCCTTTTCACTGGGAGTTTTGGATTATGTGAGTTTGTCCTCATAGGCACATACTTTATTTGTCATCTGTCCTTGAAACGGTGGTTAACATTCAAGTTTGGAAACATTAAATTTGAAATGTAATAATTATTTCGTCTTGGTTAGCTTGCATGTGTTTGATTTGCTATGGTGACCTAAGGTTTTTGATGTTGTTGCCTTCATTCTGTAACTGATTATTGGTTTATCTTCATGTATTTTCTATTTTAGGTTCAGGTATGTAAATCTAGGCATTTTCTGATTTATATGTCGAATAAATGAATGACTTGTGGATTCGAATCTAGTCAAAGTCATGTAAGATGGGAGATTTGTGTTCGATGTTTATGTGTCGTATGGTTTAGCTGTAGACACGTCCTGTCATGTACTGCTCTTTCATAGGCATAAGGATCAATAACTCGTGGTTCCTGTGACTACTCTTGTTGTTTGTGAACCTATCTTAACAGAAACCAAATGTCATAAGACTTGTGACAAGAAAATTCTGATCTTTAACAGCATAGGATTTTGATGTAAACAAGATTAAATGTGATATTTGTATTTCAAAGTTTAAGTAGTCTTACTTGGCAACTTATACAAAAGCTCAGGGTGACCAATTAGTTTCTCTAGTGGTTATATTTTGTGCTTTAACTTATATATCCTGTTTGTGCCTTTGAAGGATTGAAGTCTGTTGAGTTCAACGGCCAGGCTGAGAAGTCTGCCAAGAGAAAGAGAAAGAATCAGTATCGTGGAATCCGCCAGCGTCCATGGGGTAAGTGGGCTGCTGAGATCCGTGATCCTAGAAAGGGTGTTCGAGTCTGGCTCGGAACATTTAACACAGCTGAAGAAGCTGCTAGAGCTTATGATGCTGAGGCACGGAGGATCCGTGGTAAGAAGGCAAAGGTGAATTTCCCGGAGGAAGCTCCAGCATCTTCTCCTAGGTGCACTGTCAAAGTTAGGTCTCAGAAACCAGCTGCTAAATCAAATGCAAGCCCTGAACGACAGAACATGAACCACAACCTCAACACCATGGATAATTTTGACAATGACTTCTACAATAGCTTTTCTTTTGTGGAAGAGAAACCACAAACTAAGAAGGTTGAGTATACCGAAGCAATACCTTCTGTTGGAGAGGTAGGACTCAAATCATTTGGTTCATCTGATGGTAGTGGTCTGTATTTCACTTCAGATGAAGGTAGTAACTCATTTGATTGTTCTGACTTTTGCTGGGGAGAAAATGGACCGAAAACCCCAGAAATATCATCATTCTTCTCAGCAGCACTTGAAACTGATGATACTCCAGTTCACGAAGATGGAAATGCACAAAAGAGGATGAAATCCAGCTCAGGAGATGCTGTTCCTGTTGATAATGGCAGGAGTCTGTCTGAGGAGTTGTCTGAAACTGATTTTGAATCCCAGATGAAGTTTCTGCAGATGCCATTTCTGGATGAGAACTGGGCGGTGGATGCTTTCTTTGGCGGCGACGCATCTCAGGAGGGTGTGAACCCCATGGACCTCTGGAGCTTTGATGACATCCCCACTGTGACCGGGGGAGTTTACTGAGCTATTGCGAGTTCCCTTTCCTGGCTTTTATGTAAATAAGAGAACATGTTAGTGGCTGTCATTGCTCAACTGATATTTGTCTTTCTATCATTTCGACAACCATTTGGTTTCCAGCTTAAATTTTCCCCCAGACAGTGTAGTGATTGCATCTTGTTTGTGCGACATGCAGGGTTTACTGTTCGTGCTGTGACTACAGAGTTACTAGCATGTTTTAAGTATGAGAATGGTAGTAATTGTCATGCGGCCGCAGTCATGTGGGAGAGTATATAGGTAACTTGTAGGTTTCAATTCACATTTGAGACCTTTCTAGTTTCAGACTCTTTATTTGTTGTATGTATTAATGCTGACATTTTGATGCTGAACCTCTACGATCTCTGTGCGTGGAACTCTTGTAGTGTTATTGAACTATGTTTTGTTGCTTCATTCCTTACTCTTTCCCCTAGGGTTAGTCTTAAATTGATGGGCTATCTATATGCTGCTAAAGATATCGTTCGCTGCAGATGTGCTGGCTGAGCAAATGATTTCTTATCTTCTCATATTTTTTGAGGATGGTTCGTCAATACGGAGTGAGATTCAGTTGTGTAGTATATATTTTTATTTCTTGGGAGGACCTCCAGGTGTATTCGCGGATGTGCTTCAAGCCTTCAATGGACAATGGTTCATCATTGCTGAAAATCCTACTGGTTGGGAAGTGTTAGGGATAAGTTGGATATCTTGCTATCATTTAAGTAAAAGGTGTCGTGGTCACAAATATAGGACCTTCGCAGTTGTGGAATGTTGGGAGAAGATAGGGGAGTAAGGGTCTTACCTTCCATGCTTAGAAAGGAAGGCATTGACTATCGTAGTTATGATGCAAGGGCAATTTGGTTAGACACTTCTTACGGCTAGTATAAATATAGGAGATCTTAGTAATTTGCTTAGCTCTACCATGTAACTCGATAACGAAGATGCGGATGTTACATTTGCGTGCACCTTAAACTCCCGTTAAGTACGTCGTTTTTCTGTGCAAACATGCGAGCCCCATACAGGAGTACTTGGGGGCTTGTATATGGTGTGAACTCCCTCCTTTGTTCTAATTTAGCAAGCTCTCTTTCATTGTGCCCATGTAACAGAAGCTAGAGCATACATGTCTGTGGCCGGTGCTGTTACTGATCATCGTCTCACCGCGGGGAATCATTATTAGCATAGTCGATGATTGAGTGCTCTACTACTAGCTTATAGTATTATGTTTGCTTGCGTTTCTTCCAGGAAAGATGCTCGGTTGAACTAGCACAACCCTCTCAAAGTTTGAGCCGCAAGTTGTACCTAAAATGTACTCCGTACTATAGAAGTAAAGAAAGATGTCATCATTTCAATAATTTGAATAATTCGGCAACCGCAAAGTTGCCACTTGCTTAATTTTCTTTGCACGGCTTTCTCACTAGAATAATTGGGTGTCTATCCTCTTGTTCCCATTGTGCAACTAGGCGTATTTTTGCCTGCCTTGAAGGATGTTATATTTTAGCTGCATTAGGCTCTACCTTCTACCCATAATGTATGAGATAAAAGCTGGACCTTGGAGGAGTCACGGCTTTAGATAACTATTGACGGTCTAGTACGAAAAATACATCAAGCTCCCATGTGAAGGCCATTCTTTGCTGTTCGTACGTACACCCACGTGATGCTGCGGTGCGGCATGTCCTGGGTCATGAGTCCTGACTCATGAGAATTCCAAGTTCCATGCATGAACATCTCTATTCTCTTACTGTCAAGAGTTCCAGTAGCATTATCTTATAAAAATTTCACATCATTCAAGTGATATTGTAATCAAGTACAAGCAGTAGCAACTCTTGACAGTGTAAATAAAAATTTCATCCATTTCAGTGGCATTGGAGTCTTTTAAGGAGTGCAGATAGTAGCTTCCGTTATAGGGGTGGAATTAGGAAATCCAAATAGGAGGAACAATAACCGTAGCATTATAGTGTACATCTTTAGAAATAAGGTTGACTTAGTGCTTGAGAGTTGAATACTCATACTCCATTCCTCGCAATATTAGTTGCTTCAATAATATAATAGAAGTGCAAAACAATCCTTATAGGCCTTGTTAATTTGATCAGGTGCAAGTGCAACTCTACAAATGGACATGGTAAGTTGGAGTTTCTTAGAATTGGATTTAGTTACAATATTTGGTCGTGTATGTAAATAATTTCCTATCAAACTATGAGAAGCTATTTTTCTATACGTTTATTTTCCAGTTACATATTTGACCATGAAAAGTTAGACTTCTTTTGTTTTACATGGCGGTTGTTTTTAGTATTTGCTATCAGTCTACTACTTTTATGGAGACTCCTTTAATAATATTAGTGCGGTGGAATATTGACTTCTTTATGCAACTTTGATTTTCTTAGATATGCGACTTACGGGTTGGAATCAATTAGAGGTGAAAATGAACTCTCCATATAAAGTTTATTCATAATAATTAAAAATATTATTAACAACGCATTCTCATGGATTTGGATCCTCTACAATTTGTACGTTCTCATAGAATTTGTTGAGTTTACCTTGTGGTAGCATGAAAAGAGGATGTAAATCGAAATCATTTAAGAGGAAAGTGTAAATTAAATTACCATTAATATGCGTAAACTCTACATAATAGAGTAGTTTTACCACTCTAGAGATTCTTAATGTCATTCTCATCTTTATGTTACCATTTATAGTAAAGGAATACAACTCAGAGGGCCAAACCCACAACTTACCTATGGAGTTCTGAGTACTGAAAACCTTTGTTACGAAATTTCTAGAAATTTTCGGAGTTTTGAAGGAGCTTTGAAAAAAAAAATCTTCGAATTTCCGTATATAAAAGTTACCCGAATTTACATTGGTGGAATCCTACCGGAGTATATGTTTAACCTTGTTTCAGACCTGTAAGACCTGTATTAAGATTATTTGGTTCTAAATTTGCTCCAGTGGACGTATACATATCAAGGAACAAGGTCCTGAAATGATGTAACGGTGTGAATGTGTGATACGGAGTAACTGATAAGGATGTCAGGAACAAGAGGGCCCTTTACGGTGGGGAAGATGAGATTGCACAAGTTTGTGCATGCTTTGAAAGGTGAACCACTGAGCACTTTGGGTGCTTGTGAATAAATTTAGCCGCAATGCAAGTGGGCACTGAAAAGCTTCCACACATACGGAGTACTACTACTTCGTACACCTTACTCCTTACTCCGTCCTCAGCCTCTTCCAGGCTTTTTACTTCCATTCTGTAATCTCATGTCACCCCAAGTACGTTACAGATTGTTAGGAGGACAACATCAATTGTGTGATAAATTAGGTGAGTTTTTGAGCAATTGACAACATTTGTGGATTATCGAACGATTGAACTGATTGGTTTTGGCGAAATTTGAGGCCAGACTTCACATAATTCGGTGGCCATGTCACATGAGATGAGATGATCCGTAGGCTGATGATAAACATATTGATTGGTGTTCCCATTCAATTGTGTTTTTTTTGGAAAGGATCCCAAATAATATTTATTTTAATAAATATGTCATTTTACATGAAAACGATAATAGGAATTCCATAGGTGGATTTAAGCAACTCTATAGGCATAAGAGCTACCCTCGTTAATTGGTTACACAACCATTTTCATGCATCACACGAGAATGCATTCTCCTATTTTAAAAACTAAGTAGAGATTTGTTTTGAGACCATAGTTATATAAGGTCCAAATTTGGTGAAAATATTGTATGCATGCTTACTAAATTAAGATTAAATCATCTAAAAGCAATAAATTTTTGGCTTAAAATTTTCATATTTGATAAGGTCGATAGAATAGAACTATTTTAACTTAATTAAGGACTAAGTTAAATGTCATAATAAATCATTAAATATTCTGTGGAAATTGTATGTAGCATGTAGACATTATAAGCTTAATTTGGCTTCACATTCAGGAATTGCTTGTAAGTTGTGACTGTGATACCAGGAGGACAAATCCAATAAGACGACCTATAATATTGGATTGGATACCTAATTGGGCTTTAACATGCTAGTTGAATTCCACAGTTCAGAGTTAGCCCGAATCTCCTTACAAGTTGCAGCCTTAAAGGGAGCTTCAACAGACCGAGAGCACCTATTTTGCCATATTGCTCACTTTGTGTAATGTTTTCATAGTTTAAATACTAAACCATGAAAAGGTAATTGAAATTCTAATAAACGAAAGCGTAACCAAAATTTGTAAAGTGTTTGGTAAAAGTAATTGATAAATCAGCCAAAATTTATAAATCGACAAAAGCACTAGGACTTGATTATGAGTTTATGAAGATCATTTTTTTTTCCGGTGATATAGAAATGGCTTTGTATTTATAACACTGGCCCTGCTGACTTATTGGTTGTTGGTTTACCCTATATACAAGCGGTATAAGGTTTAAGCCTTAGTCAAACTTTTTGCCCAAAATTCGTCACTGCCTGTGCTTGTGTTGTGAGTATTAAGCATCTACATAATTTCGTTCTTGACACTCTTTTAGATGTCTGTTTTTGGTCTGAGATTTCTATTGGTAATGAGGTTATAGTGGGTTGTGCGGTGAGCATGACAATCACCTGCGCCATGAGGACTTGTTACTTTATTTATGAGGAGGGGACTCGATATTTGTGTTGATATCACAGCTCCATCCCCCTTACACAATATGGTATGAATGAATTTATTGTTGGTAGTGTGGTTATTGATGTTGCATAAACAAAATGCGCCAAATACCATGTTAAATGTGCGACAATTGGATGTGGTTTTCTTCATTTATCCATTTCTCTTTAGGATAATTACATAAGGATGTTGTTGTGTAGCTTAAACGGATACTCAAGTTTTTCATGACTAAAGATAGTGATGTTCGTGTTGCTGCCCATATATATTAGGATTTTTTCATAAATGGTGCCCTGAGGTATTGCATAATTCACATTTGGTTACCTCAGATTTTGCTAATACATATTTTGTGTCCTGAGGTCATATGTTAATCCATATTTGGTGACCTGCTTTTGATGCCGTCTGGAGTTCCGTTTATTTTTTGTTGACATGGCATGGGGTTGACCCATAAGACTACTTATTTGTTTAAAAACAATTAATTAGTTCTAACATTTCCCAATAACTATTATTTTCATGACAAAATATGATAAATAATCATTCTTAAACATTTTCCAAAAAACAAACAGTTCACCACCCCCATCCTTCAAACACCCTCAATCCACCACCACCCCTTAAAACCCAGGAATGCCCCCCCCCCCTCTCCGCCCAAAAACCCTCGTGCCCTGCTACCCCAATCCTCTATTCCAAGCCTAACCAACCCCTAAATTTCCCAGCCCCATCCTTAAATTCCACCACCACCGTCACCCTACCCCAAGACCCGAAATTACGACCCAGCCGCATCCTCCAAAAATACCGCCACCCCCAACCCCTAACTCCCATCAACATAACCTTTTGCACCATCACCCTTTATAGCGCACCTTCGAACGGCTCGGAGGCTTATCTTGTCGGAGCTCCGATCTGGTTTGTCCTGTGGGAGGTCTGAGGTCTGTTTTGGCTGGAAGCTGCTCTCGGGTCGGATCTAGGTGTCGATCAACTGGGTTGGGACCAACATTGTATGTTGGGTGGTACGAAGTACTGGTTCATAGAAACAGGATGATGACTTTATGTTTATAGTGGTGGGGATTAGAGAGTTTGGGTCGATTTCAGAGGGGGAGGCGTTTTCTTGG
>CAAKMY010036514.1:0-13477 GCA_901111285.1 Corrigiola litoralis
TGTTCAACATTCCTCCTATGGCCTAAACTATTTAAAGAAACCACATGGCTTATACGCGTATCACCACAATAGTTTGCACGATGTTCGGGAGGTGGATTTAGATCGAATGGATCGTCAATCTACCCTACTAATCGATTTGTTCCTTGAAACCCTTGGAAGATCTAAACCGCATACCAAGAAAGGTGATACCACTTTAGATGACTTCCACTCATGACCCGTAGGCTAGATTCGTGCTTCGGGATTGCGAAGTTACAACAAGGGGAGCCATAAGACATCCTCATTGCCCTTTCGGTCTTTACCATGAACTAGGCTTTTTTGTTTTTGTTTTTTTTTTTTTGGTAAAATGTAACTTTATTATAAATAAACATTCACCAAATACAAGAGTGTACAAGCTTGGGGGAACACACTCACCCCAGCTAGACAAAAAGCACAAACAAGACACCAAGGCCTGCCTCAAGCTAAACAAGCAAACAACTTTGAAGCCAAGAAGCAAAACAACTTTACTCTAGGGATATCTATCCCTGGTACACAAAAACACACTAAGAGGATCTGATTTCGAGCATCTAATGTGCAAGATATCAACAATACTCTTAATAACAACATTCACATGTCTACTCTTATTCCTAAATAATCTGTCATTCCGTTCCTTCCAGACTTGATAACCAGTAGCAGCAAGCATAACCTTGTACACTACAGCCTTAGCACCTGATCCCCTACAAATTCTGGAGGCTGTCTTTACTTCCTCATTCCAATCTCCAACAGCTCGATCATTCCCCCACCATCTAAGGAGTTAACTCCAAATCTGAGAACTATAAGAACATCTGAACATCAAATGATCAGCAGTATCATCCTCACCAGTGCATAAACAACAGACTTTATCAACTGAAGGAAGCCATTTCAGAACTCTGTCCTTTGCAGCTGCTCTTCTCCACAAGAACAACCATAATATGAAAATGAATCTAGGCTCAGCATAATTATGAAATAAAACACTCTTCCAAGGTACTGGCCTATTGACATCAAGGAGCAACTTATAACAAGAACTGGTAGAGAAATTACCATTCTTTGTGACATTATCCCAACTCTAGTGTAACATAGATAGCTTTGGTCTAACACCAAACATCTTTTTAATCATCCAAGAAGCAGAGCTAGGAATCTTGACAGTCCACACACTATCCCCTTGTTTCATATAATAAGTGTTCACCCACTTCACCCACATAACCTCCTCCTCACTATACAAAGCCCAAAGAACCATAGCAACAGCAGAAGAATTCCAATGCACAATGTTAATGAGATTCAAGCCTCCACTACTCTTGTCCTTGCAACAATCATTCCAACTCACAGGGGACTTTCTAGTAATAGAATCACCACCACTCCAAATAAAGGATCTCAATCTAGACTCCACCTCATGCAAAACCTTCTTAGGAAGAATAAACACTTGAGACCAATGGCATGACAAATTGGACTAATTGTTTCCTACCTGCATAGGATAGAAACCTTGTAGTCCATGATATGATTCTAGTTGTGATCTTATCTATCAGTGAATTACACTGCATAACTGAAAGCCTCTCAGAAGAAAGTGGAACCCCTAAATATTTTAAAGGTAAAGTACTAGCTTATAACCCTAGACTCTTCAGCCTATGATCCTTAATAGTGTCATGAACACCACCACAGTAAAGATAACTCTTGAGCATATTTGCATGAAGACCAGTGGCATGAGAAAACTTTAATATTGCAGCATTAATGATTTCCACATACTTCACATTGCCCTTACAGAAAAAGAGCAGATCATCAGCAAAAGACAAGTGTGTGAGACCTATCTTTTTACAATTTGGATGAAACCTGAACTCTTTCTCCTTAACCACCTGCTTCATAATTCTGTTTAGATACTCCATAATGATCACAAAGAGGAGGGGAGACATGGGATCTCCTTGCCTAAGCCCCTTGTTAGCCTTGAAAGATGGGCTCATAAAACCATTGATCAGTATACAATAGGAAATAGAAGTTATGCAACACATCACCCAACCATCAAACTTTCCTGGAAAACCCAATGCACTCAACATTTGCTCAACAAAAATCCATTCTACAGAGTCATAAGCTTTCTGCAAATCAACTTTCAACATGCATCTTGGAGAAATGTTCTTCTGAGTATAGCCTTTGATCAGTTCATGACTCATCACAATATATCTATGATTGATCTACCAGGTATAAAAGCAGATTGAGCAGTGTCAACAATGATATTAACCACACCAGACAACCTGTTAGAGAAAATTCTACCGATAATCTTATATATTACTCCACAGCAAGAGATAGGCCTATACTCTCTTATAGAAGAGGGCTGGTCTACTTTAGGAATAAGAGTAACAACAGTTATATTCACGTCATGTGGCATATAACCAGTCTCAAAGAACTCTATGACAACATTACTAATATCATCACCCACCACTGGCCAGACTTTCTTGAAAAATAAGGCATTGAAGCCATCCAACCCTGGAGCTTTATCATTGCCAATACTTTGCAAACCTGCAATAATCTCTCCCCTTTTCACACTCCAGATCAACTCTAGCTGCTGCAGCCTATTCATCTTCTGACCTGAATCAACAGCATCAATATCCAGCATAGAAAGGTTATTACCAGAAGTGCCCAAAAGCTCATGATAAAAGCCAAGGACCTCCTGTTCAATATCCCCTTTCTTTGTCAACTTCTGCCCTGATAAAGAGTAAAGATGATTCATTGCTATAAAACCACCCCTTTGTTTCATAACAACATGAAAATACTAGGAATTTTCATCCCCTACTTTAACCCACTGTATCCTGGACTTTTGTCTAACCAGATTGGCCTCAAGCTCAGCCCATTTCTGCAGATTCTTCATTGAATGTCTCTCAATTTCAATAACTTGAGGGTTGAACTTATCTTGTTCAAGATTCTTTTGAGACAAAGTAGCTCTAGCTAAGACCACTTTCTCAGTCAAGCTCCTAAACTCCTGAACATTTAAGCTCTTCAGAACACGCATCAGCTTCCTCAGATTTTGCACAACTGTACTCAATTTATTACCTCTCCTAGGTTTCTCCCAAACACTTTGTACTGTATCCATAAAACTAGGATGAGTACACAAGAAATTCATAAACCTAAAGGGTCTTTTCCCCTGAACTCTAACAGGAGGAATAGAGATCATAATATGGCTGTGATCAGATATACTAGGTTCTTGCACATTAGCCATTGAATCAGGAAATTCAGAAATCCACTCAAAATTCACAAACACCCAATCCAACTTTGCATACTGCATATGATTTCCATCCTGCTTGTTGCACCAAGTGTACTGGCACCCAATTCTCCTCATTTTAGACAACAGCAAATCATCTAAACAAGTCTGAAACTCCACTGTCTCATGTAAGGTGACATGATTACTATTCAATCTATCCTCTCCTGAAAGCAAACTATTAAAATCACCACTTATTACCCATGGATTAGTAATAGAAGCTCCCTGCATTCTTTGATCATCCCACAATTCTGAGCAATCTTATTCAGGCCATAAACAAATGTAGCCATTGTACTAAAACCATTTGCCATGCTAATACCACAATGAGTAATCTGACTGGAAGTAAATTGGACATCCACCTGACACACTATGGGATCCCACAAAACCCAAATTCTACCACGGATTACTTTATCACAATTATTAGCATAGTTCCAACCAACTGGAATCATATGCTTAGGAGGAGACTGACTACTAGTTGTTTGAACTTTAGTTTTTATCAAAGCAATAACACTATAATTATTAGCAACAAACCTACTTCTAATCTCCCTCTGCTTATAGGGCTTGCACATGCCCCTTACATTCCAGACATAAATCATGGCACACTCTTTGTCATTTCAGCATCTTCACCAAGAGACCTTATAGCATTCTCATTAGCTGCATCCTCTTCGGATAAAGGAGAGAAAGAATTTTGAATGTTGAAACCTTGTGGTAGCTCAGCTCCTCTGCTTTTCCTTTCTAGGAGACCTGACTTTAACAGTCCCAATTCTAGCCTCTTTAGGTGTTTCTTCAATAGCTGCAGCTTTCTTTGGAACCCACACCTTGGTAGGCTTTTGAATCTGGTCAACCTCCTTTCCCTACCCAGTATTACCCTTCTCAGCAGGTCTCTGTTGCACAGGGTGCTCCATATCACAATGTCCAACCTCCAGACAAGTACTACAATACTTAGGCCTCCACTCATATCAAACTTCTTGCCCAAACACCCTCCCATCAGGGTCCTCAATAACAATAGTATCAGGCAAGGGTTTTGTAACATCCATTTCAATGAGCACACGAGCAAATCTAACCCTAGATTGCTCCTTTGTTCTCTGATCAGCATAGAGTGGTCTACCCAAAACACTAGATATCCTACTCAACGAGTCACTTGACCAACAAGTAACTGGTAGTTTAGGAAATTTCACCCACAAAGGCACCACTGACATGTCTTCCTTACAAAACTCAAAGTCATGCTTCCATCTCCTCAAAATATCAGGTTTATTGTCAAGAAATATGGCCCATTAGGAAATTTAGGCTTTTTTGTTGTGTGTTACATATAACATGATTCGTACAAGTGTTGTATTAGATGATTCATTTATGAGCATTCAAACTTAGCCAACCATTAGCATGCTAATTCCATTTCACAAACAATGAGATGTTACTTGCCATTCAAGAACCATGTGTAAACACACTAACATGAACCCTAACACGATTGATTTAACATGTCGATAATTGTTGGGTAGCTTACTTATATGGTTATGCTACCGAATTTTTAGAAATCTTGTGATTTAAATCCTATTATTACAATTGTTTAAGTTTAATCGATTTTCTTATTATACCTAGGTAGGTCTGTAATTTTTACTTGCATCCATATGTATGTTGTTTAGCGTCACTGATTGTGAGTGCCATACTGGCTTAGGTAGCAAAATTTGTAAATATTGGCTTCGTCGAGCTTACAGTTTTTCTTTTCTTATATGCAGGTTATATTGAAAGAGAAGGTTCACAAGTGATGCTGCATTTCGTAGAGGGGTTAGGATGGGTTGGGGAACGAAGGCTTCTAAGTGTATGTTTATAGTTTAAGTGTAGTTTTTGGTGTAAAATGAAGGTCCTGTTGACATTGTGTATATATTTTATTTAATAATTTTAAATATCAATAAAATTCGCGTATTATTGATGTGTTTTTTTTTTATTAAAAAAAATTGACAAAGACCACGGTGGGCTTAAGAACCGTGGTCTTTTTATGTCACAAAGACCGCAGTACTGAACGAGAACCGTGGTCTTATTTAGCTATAAAAACCGCGGTGCTTGATAGAACCGCGGTCTTTAAGGTGCGTAAAGACAGCGGTTTTGGGGCCACCGCGGTCTTTGAGGCGCACAAAGACCGCGGTTTGTCCAACCGCGGTCTTTACAAAGACCGCGTATGACTTAACCGCGGTTCACAACCGCGGTCTTTGCATGAAACCGCCCGTGGTCTGTGGGGTAGTTTTGTAGTAGTGCACCCTAAACATGATCTCTACAACAATATCCACAAACCTAAACATGATTTCTAAGGTTTTGCAAAATGTAAAGTTCCCCTAACCACATGACACTAACCATTATCATATACAAACCCTAGCATGCTTCTAAAAGTTCTCTAACAATATACTAACAATGACTTATCAAAACCAACACAATAACAATAACAAGATAAAAGGGAACCAGCTAAGCTTGTAAGTTAACCCTCAAGTCATACCGCGTGGTAACATGAGGATCAATGATGGACTAGATGTGTTTAGAAGCTCACTCATCACTCTCAAAGTCTCTCTCTTGAACAACCCTAGCCTTTTACGAGGCCCCAAACCAAATCCTAGCTCTTAGAATATGATTTCTCTTGTGAACTCTTGTGGAATTAGATCATAAAATGTGTTTAAGAAGTCCTCTCCTTGGTCAAAACTGTCCCACTCCTTATGTGTTGGCTTGGCTTTCATAGGAAAACTGTTAGTATCAGGAGAGATGTGTTTTGGATCACTCGATGTCTTAAAGGATGCAGTAGGAGGAAGCTTGCTCTTAGATGCGCTTATGCTGCTTTGTTCTATGAGATTTGGTCAGAGAGGAACTTCGGGACTTATGCAGACAAAACTTGAACTATTCAGCAGATTCTTGAAGGCGTCAAAGCAATTGTGACTCTTAGAACTTGCAATCTGTAGTTTGGTTGTATTTCCTATTTGATTTCCTTGTCCTAGGAATTTTTTTTCCTTCTAGTTGTTGCTTCTCTAGAGGTTGTTCTTCCTGGTTAGTTTGATCTTATTTGTATCAGCTATTTTGGTTGGATTTTAGGTTGTATTTGTCATGATTGATTAATGCGAAAACCTAGCTATCTTGCATCCAAAAAAAAAAGTCAAAAGGTACTTGTTGCATTCCACATGAACTACGTGTGGTTTAATTTTCTTTCGAGGATACGTAGGCAATTCTGGCGAATGCAACCATATTATGCAAAAAACATTAAAATGTCCATTGAATTCTCAAAAAAGCAAATGTCATGACATGAATTGAATTTTCCTAAGAAAATCAATAAAAGGGCGTGCAACGCCAAGTGTTCATCAAAAGCATAAAGATAAGCATAAGGCAATTCTAAACATTCTTGTTCCCAAAGCCTCTAGGTCTACCCAGTTTGCGTTTGTCTTTGGGTCTTTCATCTTCCTTCTCCTTTCCTTTGCCTTTAGGATGAGCCTTAGGAGTCACCTCTGGAACGGGCCGGTAAACCACGCCTTTTTGTTGCCTTGTCCCTTGGCTCGGTGGAGCAACCCATCTTCTCTTCTCGAGGGGGAGAGAGGAAGTTTCCTTGGTTATGCTCAAAATACACTACAGTCATGAACATTGAGGGGCGAAATGTTATGCTCAAAATATCATTGACTAAAATTCTTGACCTCCCTTCCTAAAAGTCAACCAAAAATAGCAAGGCCATTGGCACATCATTGTCCAAATAGGATCCTCATATTAGCATGTGGCATCACTCTTAAACGAACAATAACCCTTGTTTGGGCCTATACAAGTATAACATAGGCTATAAATTAGCCCAAAATGGGAAGAATTATTAACAGTCGATTGACATCATCATGGTAACAAGTGGGCTATACAAAGGCACCACTATAAATATCCAACTTAAAATCAGTGGAAGGACAGTCATAATTCACAACATTTCTTGTTATTTTGGTCTATAATCACTTGTCGTATCTGAACAGGTTACTTTAAAAATACGTCTGCTTACTTAAGCATCAAAGGGGGGGGGGGAGAATCCACCCCCAACCTCCCATGGGGCTAGTGTTTCTCCGGTGTCTACATGTTCGACAGACAGGTTCAGTCCACCAAGAAGTCTATTCAACTCCCTAGGAAGTCACCTCAGCCTTTCCAGGAAGCAACATCAGCAACTGAAAAGTTTCTTTGCACAGAGCGGTTCCCAAATCAAGTTACAACTTAGTAAATATAAAGTTAGACACTTTTTACCAGTATAGTTTGGTTATTAGAAAATGAAGGATGGAGGCTTTGGGCTTGTAGTTGGGTTGTGGAGGAGGATTTTTTGACCCCAAACATAATAGCATTGTTGGTCTAACTATTAAGAAATGTAATATTGGTTAATACTGACTAAAAGGCCTTAGTAATTAAAGTTATATAGAGCTTGTACTATACTTGAAATGCCTCATCTGATGGTGAATGATTAAAAAAAAAAAAAAAAAAAAAATTTATACATATATTCAAGATAGAAACATTTACTAAATGACTCAAAATTTCATATGTGAACTTAGTTACAAATGGATTCCATACTTGAAAGTTTTAAACAACTATTATCAAATGTGTATGCACAATGATCTTTTAAGCCTTACCAATAAGCTCCACGTCAAATAAGAGCACAGAGTTAGGCGGGATAATGCATGTTCCTATAACATAAGAAGATAAAATATTAAGTAAGTTTAAAAGTGATTGTTAAAAAAATACTAAAATGTTGGTTGTGTAACTTACCTCCCTTGCAACCAGCTCCTCTCATTCCATATCCTAGCTCTGGAGGAATCCTCAATTTTCTTTTACCTCCTGGTTTAATGTCAACCATAAATAATTAATCATGACATTGTGACATAAGATAAATTATTCAAACATAGTAATAACATAAGAAAAATATCTAATTTTCAATGAATTACCAGCAAGCATAGGAGGAATTCCGTCACTCCCTATGATACCTTGATCCCATCCTTTGATTACCTACGAGATGGTTCACTTTAATGTTTAGAAATAATATGTTATGGTATGGTAAAATTCAGAAAACACATAACAATGTTATTAGATGAAATACACGGTATTTATCTAAAATGAAAACATTAAAAACAAATTCGATCATAAACTATTGAAATGTTGCCCATAAAAGAAAATCAAAGAAAGGCAAAGGAACATAATTATACAAAGTGGTCGCACATAACCTAGATACTCCTATCGTTAAAGTATCCTTTTACTGATTGATTTTAATTAATGTTTGCATGTATTTCATATGCTTATTACATAAATCCGAACTACCTAAATCTTTTCTTTTTTGCCTTTGGAAATATCTTCGCTCGTGTGATTATATCCACCCACCAAAATCATGCCAGCAATATCGAGTTACCTACTTCACTATTTCAATATCAACTTTTGTTGAAATATTTATTTTAGAAAAGAAGGTTTGATATACTATACACACAAAACTACTAAAATCTCATAGCATTTCATGGAATTTTCTGTAAGTCATGTTTTCTAGGACCCGATCTATATTCTACAAAAACATTTAAGAAAAGTGGAAGCTTCCATATCTTATTTTCCAACAATCAAAAGAAACCATAACCTCATCTCATATATTTCATTTTAGGATCAAAGGGGTGATTTCATTCTATAGTACCATTGGTGGCCATTGATTTATTCGAAGATTCTCTCTCTCTCTATCACTATGCGAGCATAATTTGATTTCTAAACAATTTTCCCCTACTTACCTTTGTGGGTATGACGCACTTGTCGTGGTTACATGAATTTGATGTTCCATAAGGTTGATGGCAATTTACTCTCCCCTTCCCCTCTTAAAGTTTTTTTTTAAATTTCCTTAAGAATATCTCATGGGTTGTTTTGAATTTTAATCATTATATACCTTATGGAAAAATTGTATGCACAAATAAAGTTATGAATGACCAATCTAATTTATAGAAACCGAAATCAAATCTATAAATGTATTTCACAAATATCTCACCTAAACATAGTGTATATAAATTGATAAATATGTCGGGATGACAATCAAATTTTTACGGCTTAATACTTAATGTCCTAAATTCTAATTTGTAACATGGTTTCTCTTATAGGATGTAAAAAAAAACTAATTCCTGCTAAAATACAGAACGAAAGACAACAAATTTCTACAACGCGCGTAGGATAGATCCGAATAACATTTTCATAATTGTCATAAAAACATCCTAGACTCTTCTACTTAACTGGAATTATGATACAAATATTTGTTCTGAAAAGTCAATTTAAAACCAATTAAAGAAGCTAATAGGACTGTAACTTGACCACTAACTTCCAATTTATGTCATATATGAAGTATTTCTTAAACCAATAAAATGATGAAACTGATGTCTCGAATAACTATTTAAGATTTGGGTAATCTAGTCAAAATAAATTGGTTCGATATTTATTGGTTTGTGCTCTTGTAAGATATTTCTTTATCAACGAGTTGACCTTCAATCCTTAATAAACAAGTCAATCTTCCATTAATTGATAGATGAACATATGCATTTGTTCCCACTACAAGGTTGGAATTAATTCACGCAAAAACTTAAAAAACAATTTAAGGAAAAATTCATTAAAATAACACCACTTTGGGCGATCAAACAAAAATGATATAACCTTAAGAACTTAATGAAAATAATATAACCTTTAATCTTTTGAAATAAAAATGGTACAGTATTCATTGGCGGCAAAACTTCCGGCCTAAAAATCATCATGGCATATTTTTGTTATTATTTAGGGATTTTCTCTAAAATCCACCGACAAGCCCAGTGATCATCACCCACTAGCGTGTCTGATGCATGAGCAACACCACTCTACCCTCACACACTCAGCATAAGGGAGATTATCAAAGAGTCCAAGCAAGCAGCTGCATACACACCAAGCTCACCTGGCCGCTTACCCAGCCGAGTTTTCAGTGATCTCAAGCATAATGTCAAATGCACAGGTCAAAGGTCTAATTAACACAGAAGAGTACATTAATCTATAAGGAGTATTATTGTCCTAGATAACTTGTGCTGATAATGCCTTTATCACCTTCATTTGTCTAATCACAATAAGGCTGGTGATAGATATTAAGAAAAATTAGTAAAAACTACCTTATAAGTACCACTTTTTACAAATTCAGTACCTTATAAACTGTTTATAGAAAATAACTACTTTATATGACCTTTTTGTTTACAAATCCATACCAAATCGGAGCTCTGACGACTTATAAGGTTTGACTGGTTGATTTTTTACATTCTTGCCCTCAAAACTCTCATCTTAACAAATTTCCCCCTCCCACCGTCACCATTGCCTCTCCACCACCACCCTTACTCTTAAAACACGACCTACCCCAACCCACACCTATTCCACTACCACCTACCTTCTTCCAACACAACTCACCCACCTTTCCAACACGACCCACCCTCATTCAACCACCACCACCGTTCATCTTATCGGCAACATTCTTTTGTCTCAACGCTAATCTTATTAAGGGGTGACACAACCATGAGAGGGGGGGTGTGGATTTTCCGATTCTTGAGGACAATTATATCCAGTTTTTCGCAAAAAGAAGAAAATTTGCAAAATAGGAGGCTGGAATCGGACTCCGAGTGAATTTTTGGACGGGGTGGGGTATTTTTTGCCAAAAATGTTAGCCAATCATCGTTGCGGTGGTGGCGGTCAGGGAAGGGGTGGTGGTGCGGAGGTGGCAACAGTGGACAATGGGCAAGGATGAGGGTGAGAGAAAAAGGTATTGATTTTGCTATAACTTTGCTCATATAAGGTAGTTATTTTCTATAAACAATTTTAAGGTACTGACTTTGCTCATAAAGGTATTGTCAATCTTGGAGCTTATTTTGATCAGTTTTATATTGATATTCCAAGAAAACTTTTATTAGTAAGATTCATAAGCCATAATACTTGGAATTCAAAACTCAAGGAGCTACTGTCACTTCAATAGTGTTTTACAATAAAGTCAGACTTGCTTCTTTGTAAGAGGTCTGCATCAATTGGTATAAGAGCTTAGGCTCGGATACTGAATTTTAACAAGCATTTCAGCTGAAAAAATCATGGTTAGTGTTCGTAAGGAGCCAGAGAAGAAAAACCACCACCTTGAGCAGATTCTAGTGTATATCAGGAAACAAATGGAATGTTTGGTCATGGAGAATGTTCAGCAGAAGGCAGACACCTATGAAAGTTCAGGCATCAAGGCCAGAAGTGATGAAGAGCAACTCGAAAAGCCTCCTTTCATGTATGAATAAGATGTTAAAGTAGAGATACAAGAGTTTGAGGCAAAGTAAGACCTTGGTCATTTCATAGACGGGTTATATAATGTTGAAAGGAACGCTTTGATCTAAAGGAGATAACTGATGGCATGAAGGTTGAACTTGTGGCTTCAAAACTGAGAAAATAAGCCTCACACACTAGTACGAAAACCTTTAGTCATAGAGGAAAAGGGAAGGTAAAAGCAAGATTAAAACCTAGGAAAAAATGAAGATGATTTCAAAGAAAAGATCTTTTCCTGCAACTGATAGACATGATTACTACTCTGAATTGTATCAGTTAGAACAAGGAAGAAATAGTAAAGGTGAGTAGATTGATTGGCCTCGTTCTATATGGTCTATATTTGCCTTTTATAAATCGATAAGAACTATAAATGGTAAGAATGGAATAAGTATAACTTAAGAACGAGTTAAAGAAAGTTACAATGAGTTAGGGGAAGGGAAAGGGCTCTCATTCATTATTTTGTCTAAGTTGGCAAAGAGACTTTTGTCTTTTGTGTATATTAGTTAAAATGGAAACAGGGAAGCTCAAATTTATTAGATCACACTTGAGTGTGAAAGTGATATAGTAATATGAGATGCCTAAATATGTGATTATGTGAGTAAAAATATTGTTGGGTCTATTGTTGTTATTGTATTGGTTGTCGATTATGAAGACCGACTTAGGAGATATATTGTGATATGTGTAGTGGACTTGATGTCCCAGAGCATCGATATATGAATATGAAGTGTGTGTAGGTTTATATGTGGATTTAATCATTGATCTGTGTATTTTACAAACAGAGTTATATCGAATTGTACGTTTGCTAAATTCTTGAATTGGTTATTTGACACAGACGAATTACGGTGTCTACACTAACATATTGAAGGTGGTATTTCCTTTGTTAATTGGCTGTGAACAGGCAGCCTTTGTAAATGGCAGGTTTCTTTTTGATAACTTCATGCTTACACAAGAGCTTGTAAAGGGATATGAAAGAAGCAATATATCATCAAGATGTCTGATCAAAGTTGATATCAAACAGGCCTTTGATTCAGTTAGTTGGGATTTCCTTGTCTTTGTTTTTAGGTTCTATGGCTTTCCTAACATTTTTATCAGTTGGATTTCTGCTTGCTTGTTCAGCTCCAACTTTACAGTCAATGTTAATGGTGGTAAGCATGGCTATTTTGCTAGGCAGTATGGTCTTAGGCAAGGAGACCCTATACCCCCTTACTTATTTGTTTTGAGTACGGAGATTCTGTATAGAATGCTAAGAAAACTTCCTTATACCTCTTAGTATAGGTATCATTTAGATGCAAAGCTCTTGGCCTAACTCATTTAGTTTTGGTTGATGACTTGATGATTTTCTCTAAGGGGTCTTATGCAGTTGTTGTTAATTGTTGAAACACCCCAACCCCTTGCGGGCTGGTTAATGTCAGCAAATGTGGCTCTCCAGGCTGTCAACTGACCCCACTGTACCAACACTGGTCTTTCCGGTGCACTTTGTCCTCACTTGTGCACACCCTGAGAAACTTCCCACGAGGTCACCCATCCTTGTACTACTTATTACATTTGTGAATTGTGTGGCAGTGGGTCTGAAACTTTGGACTATCTTTTCTTTCAGTGTGATTACAGCAAGAGGTGTATTGGTGAGTTCAGTAGAATCATTCAGTCTACTATACCTGCTCAGAGAGTCATCAATTCGTGTATTCACAAAAGGTGCAGGTTTGCTCAGAAGAAGAGAATCATGTGTTCTATGTTGTTTGTTGTTATGTACTCTGTTTGGATGTTGAGGAATAGATGCAGATAAGAGCTGTGTTATGGAACCTGAGTTGGTAGCTGGTAGAGCTTTCAATGATGTGAGATTCAGATTAATGCAGAATACTAGGATTAAGTTATTTCCTAGTATGTCATGGTTAGAATCTTCGGAAAATTCACGTGGTACCC
>CAAKMY010036517.1:0-17118 GCA_901111285.1 Corrigiola litoralis
CCCCTCCCCCTCCCATGTTGCCCCGCCTAGCCCCCCCCCTCCCTCCACTAGCCCCCCTTTCTCATGTGCCCACCCCTCCCTTCCCCTGTGAGCCACCCACACCCACCACTATGCACACTAACATCGCAACCCTTCCTTGTGGCACTGCGCCCACCCCAACACCGTCCACGCAGCCCACCTGCGCCTATACATCCTTTCCTCCATTGTGACCCACCCACCCATCCTACCTCCTCCTGCGCCTACCCACCCTCCCCTCCATTGTCGCCCATCTGTGCCTACCCACCCCTACGCCCACCCACAGCCTATCCACCCTCCTTCCTTCACCACCAATGCCCTCACCCAACGTCCCCCCTCCGCCCACCTCCCCCAACTCTCAGTCAGCCAATGGTGTCTTAGCAAAAGCAACAAAAATGGGGAGAAGAAAGGGGGAAGAAGGAAAACAAAGAAGGGAGGGAGGGGGAGTAATTCCGTGGAAAAGGGGGATGGGGGTAAAAGAAATTAAGGAAACTAGGAAATTAAGGAGTAGAGAAATGGAGGGGAAATGTTTTTATTATTGCTAAATTGTATATTTCAGTACGTGTAAGTCACGCACAAAAACTCCTGTAAAATAGGTTGTTTTTTTTTTTGTTTAAATGTCACCGGAGCTATTTTATTTTACCAAATTGTCGTCTGAACTAGTTTTTTTAACCAAGTTGTCGTTAGGGGTATTTTTTATTTACCTGTTTGGCAATTCGGCCAGATATTCCTATACATCGGACGTGGAGAACATATGAAGTAAAAGGCTATTCATATCGTTATGGTCTATGGAGAACATTTTAAACAATAATCATCGCGATCAAATTTGTAGCAGATCGATTATACGACGGATAAAAGATTTGAAACCAATAGTTGTAGTTCAGTCTTCTCATTTGTTTTGTTGTATTTTCTTTTCATTTTCTCACATCCGTGATTTTGAGAAACATAGGACTATATCAAGGAATGATAATGAGCTTAACCGGCTCAACTTGAGCTTGGTAAATGGCTCAAGCTCCAGTTTAAGCTCGCAAGCTTGAGCACGGGTTTGAATTTCTCAAGCTTTAATCAATATCGAGATTAGGCTCGAGGATATCCAGTGGAGTTCATGAGCTCAAGGCAAGCAAGCCCATACAAGCTTGTGTTCACCTCGGCTCGTCATTGCCCCTGCCTAGCTACACCCTAAGCGAGTCCAACCACAAGTTTATCACAACCCTCCTTCAACTCCTCAGCCACCACAAACCTCCACATACCTTAGGCACCATGCTCACCACAAAACACCACAAACCTACCACCCACCACGCAACGATTTCTCATATTTCATCACCACCGCAATGCCTACCTTAATCATCTTCAATCAAGATTTTTCGACAATCCATATATATTTAGATATAAAAGTCATTTTATTAGTTTGAGTAACTTTTACTAGATATATTCTCACCCTAAACCATACTTTTTTACTTGTTTTTAACACATCCTCTTTTGCTTTATTTATGTTTCTTTATAGTATTCTTCTTTTATTTATTTTTTTTTTATTGACAAAAGTAAAGTACGTCCTCAGGGATTACATCCCATTGGTAGTGTTCATACAACAAACATGGCTCTCAGAGCCAATACATATAGAATTAAAAACGAAACTGTAATTAGTAACACTAAGCATGCTCATTACCAAAGAGCAAGATGGATGATTCTTGTGTCGTTGCCGGATCCGTGTACGGTGTCGGAACCTGGACCGCTGATTAATTAGATGAGGATATGAGAGTCGGAGTTCTCTTAGCCAAAATTGTATTACAAGATAAACTAAACCTGCAACACAAACACACGTTAGAAAAACGTGGAATTTTGAGTTGTCTCTTACGAGACTTTAAAAGATAGCTAAGAGAAGTTCGTTCCTCAAGAACCCCCATCCAACTGCGGTTTTTTTGTGACATCTTTGTTTAATGAGAAATTATTTTCAAAGAATTTTTCAATCTACATCATGGATTTTGTTTCACTTTCTCTGATGATTTTTTAAATAGTTGCCTCACAAGTTTACATATATAAAAAATATATGGGTTGTAAAGCGTAGATTTGAAGTGTTCTTTTTGTTTTTTACTTTTATCACTATACGGAGTACATTAGTAGATCATACTTGGTGACTTAGGGAAGATGCAAATATATAGGCCAAAATCATGTCAAAAGCATAATAGAAGCAAAACTATTTGTGATTTCTCAAGGAATGTTGGTATATATGCCACTTAGTTTTAGTAGCAGAACAACCATTTATCATTTCTTCAAAACAAAAGAAAGCTATATACAATTTCTAACTTTCAATTTTTATCTATTTGTTATGGATAAATTAATTAAAGGACAGTGGCCGGGACAAATACTATTATTTCTTTTGGAACAAGGATAAATTATTCTATTAGGAAGAAGTTAGCGGATAATCCTACCTAGAATCTCAGTACGGAGTATAAGATATAAAAGCTCGATAATGGAAAAACTACATGTTCTCCACACGTTAACGACCCAGTTAAGATCTTCTATTTTCATTTTTTGTGACTTTTAAGATTTTGTCATAGCAGTGAGCATTACTGAGGATCTTGAAGCTTTGCAAATAAAATTAGCAACGTCGTATCTTTCCGCACCAGTCGCTATAATGAGCTTTCAGTTGGAAAGTTCTAAAAGAAACTCCATTATGTATAGCCACCTACTTCATAAATTACTACCGGGACGTACCACACAATCCGTGTGGGTCATTGACTCATTTTTCCTGTCTCTAATTTGGGTGATGCTAATTGCTATTTGCTAAGCATATATACGTCCCTATAATCCAATTTAGTATTCATGTTTGATGTTTCTCTTGTAAAGTTGATGTGATCTGTTACTCCAATGACTATTTGATGAGCTCACATATCAGGATTACCCAATAGGATTAGACCCCCTTGTCTGCTAACATGACTGCAGTTTTGATCTTATTTGAACGCTCATAAACTATGGCAAACAGAAAAAAGCTCATAAACTATGGCAAACACTATATCTTATGGTTGGAAAAAAACCATAGCACCACTACATACTTTGTTTAGGAGTAGTAGTTGTCACTTCACTTAGTTGATGATATCAAGCTTCGTAGCCATGTCCATGTGCGGTGTGCCCCTAAATTAAAGTCTAAACAAGAGTGTAGGTGAGCAAAGTCACGAGAAATATTTGAAAATTCAATATTTTCTAGGCTCTTTTCTTATATAGACAAAAGACAAATAATTTAATTAAGACTTAACTAAAAGCTTAATATTTTTGTAAGATTTAGGCCACGGTTTGAAATAATTCAATAACTCGAAGGTACGTGATGGAATGTTGCTTAAATTTTAGGTACAAGCCGGAAAATGTAAAATCACAAGGATACAAAATGCCAAAACGGAATTTCCCTAATATTTTTTTCATTTATTATTAATAATCAGCGTATAACCTCGACAACTAACCTTGATAGTTGTGCACTAGATCGGATATAGTGGTCCCTAAAAGAGTAAAAGACTCCTTCTCACATAATGTTTAAAACCCATGTTTATATTTAAAGGTAAAATAAATTGAGTGTGAGAGTGGGTGCCAAATTGGTACCCATCCGGTGGGTCGGTATCATTTCCCTTCGCGAGACCAAAAGTTCATCAACATGTTCCTAAAACACATGATGTAGGCCCAACTCATTAATATAACTTGTCGATTGCTTTATGCAAATATGTGCAGCCCAAAATCCACATGATGCTAGGCCTATATATTCTCCCAAGCACTATGGGCTCTATAGAACAGGTTTTCCGTGTCCAGTGGATATACGTTAGTATGGGATCTATGCTCATTCTGATGATAATTTGTCAATGTACTATGGGCTCTTTGGCTCAGGATTCATTTTCTTGTGTGGAAATTCGTGTTGTTAGAAGTCTAGAACTAGAAGCCTATAACTACTATTAAAATGCTTATTATCAGTACGTACAACCGTGTCTGTAAGATGATAAAACTAACAACTCTGTGTTCGAATTCGCGCGTTGTTTTTTGTTACTGGAGTAACTGGACGAGCTGATTCTTACACAAATCAGTTACCGCCTGTGTAGCTTAGCAACATTCATTCAACCAAATAGAGAATTGAATAATGGTCACTAGTATCTAGACGCTTATGATTCCATCCAAACAGATATCTAAAAGTTATCTGATATGAAACTACTTGTTCCATAGTGTGATTTGAAAGAAATTAGACCAACAAAAAAGAATGATCGAATGTAGAAAGCTCCAAACTGTTCACCTCTTAAATAACTTCAATGACTTTTAAATGCCTATGGTAATATAACTTGTTGGATTCTCTCAAGTTCTTTTATTTTCATTTCAATATATGTGGCAAACATATAAACTAGGTACCGGAACTCCGGAAGATCTAATTCTTTTAGAAATTGGAGAGAATTGGCTCACTTTTAAGTTTGCTCAATATGCTTGATAAATAACTAGTACAAGGATAATCTCCCATTGAAAGGAAATCTTAATTTCTAACTATAAAATTTCGATGCTACTGATGTTTGAGGAGTTATAGTGCCTGTTTCTCCACATCTTCATTTAGGAACCAGTTTCATGCAACTATATATACAATGCTTGTAATAGTTAGGATCATGTCTCACTGTGGCAGTGATACATACTTATTCAATCCTAACGAAGTTGGTGGACCTTGGACATTAGATACGTGCACCCCTACAGTTTACTAACTATACTGCACAATACTACAATAGCCCTTTCATCGCTGTCAAATGTGATCATTGAATTGCGCCACCAATCTAATCTGGTTTGGAATGCATTGCCGCCTTAGTAGGTAGCAATAACACCGACATGGCGACATATATGCACTCAACCAAGTGGTGAATTGGATGATGGAAAGTAATCTGGACACTTATGATTCACTCCAAACACACCTAATTAAACACAATCTAATCTTAAGATTAAATTACTGAATCAATAGATCGAGTGATTTAAAAAAAAACTAGACCAGCAACAAATTAGAATCATTGAGGAACGACAAAAACCTTGACAAACCGTTTATATCTGGATCAACTTCAACGTATTACAACATGCTATATGGTAGACTTCTAGCATCTTAATCGCTATGTCACGATAACTACGCTATCAATAATCAAGGCATTGTCCAACCATAATCCGGCTAGTTGCTGTCATGAATAACAACGTATAAAAAAAAAATCCTAAAATCACAACAAGATGATCAATTATCACCTAGGCAAGGCAATCTTCATACGCCAAACAATGTGATCCATATATGGTGATAATGTCACACGGACAAGAAAATTAGCAAACTAGATAACTAGTTAAGGTATCTCATATATATCATTTCTTACCGTCTACAATAAGATCTCTGAAACTAATGACCATGCATGACCATAACACGTACGGAGTACGTTTTAATCACCAAGAAATAAAACACATAAACTAACTGCACGCAGTGATCTCCATGTAGGAGGACGACGTAGACGCCTGATGTGGCTTAGGAGACAAAAGTACCGCTGCGTCGGACTTGGCACTAGGTAGCTGCGGACTTACCGGTCGAGGAGCCAGAGGCGAAGGCGAAGGCGTACCGGAAGCCCGAAGACGGGAGGAGAAGTTCCTTATAGGCATCTCCTCAAAACCATTAGGGTCATCATCGTAACCATCATCGAAATTAAGGGAGTAACTATGAGGGTCATAACGGAAATCCGTAGAACGAGACTTCCTGTGGTTACTATGACCACGTGGAGTGCTAATGCGGCTAATAAGGTCGCGACACTTGTCCTTGATGTTGAACTCATTATCGGACCTGGAGGTACGCATCAAGGGGCCCGCGCTGCCGCCACCGGAAGACGAGCGAGCTAGCCTGTGGTCATGGTGGTGGGGAGAGGAAGGGGAGGAATGATCAAAATGATCATGGTGGTGAAGAGGGTGGTGTTGGAGAGGGTTTTGTTTGAAACAACTGCACAAGGAGTGTTTCAACCTATGCTTTAGCGAAGGAGAAACGTCCCCCATTCGCTCCTCCATTGTGGAGACAAAGGAGAGTCTTGCTTCTTATGTCGTTGACGACCTTGTTGCATATACATAATGCATGTTCATCCTTTAGGAACTAGTCCTATGAGAGAGAATGTTACATTTTTCTCTAATGATTTCAAGAGAAAGAGCGGTTAGCATGCAAGGCATTCTTTTAGGAGAGTTGTTGTATAGCCATATATATCACAGCTAGCTAGGGGTAATAATTTCTCTTGTGGTATGTGGTTGTTATAGGCCGGCTTTGGCGCGTATCATTTTGTTTTGAGTTCTGTTCGTTACCATTTGGACACTAGAACTAGAACAATGATACAACTCAAAGCTTAATCTATCACCTATAATTATTACTACCATAATTTTTTTATTATATAATTTTTGGGAATTTATAACTCCGGCCAACTTCCTTATTCATCTTTATTGAATAATATTAAACTATATATATATGTCATGTGAAATTTATAATATACTTAACATATTATGGGTAATATCCTCATTTATAAGAGTGTATTTAAGGAACTACAATTCACATCTCTATTGAATAATTTCGAGTTATAAGTTATGTCATATATAAATCTAATATTAATATCTCACATGTTGTTTTTCATTTTATTTAATAACTCCATGTAATTAACTACACTTCTACTATTAATGATACTAAATATAATAGACATGTTTTCATAATTTTACAATATTTCGTTATCATTGGAAGCTTTTGACAATTTTTTTGTGGATATATGTTGATATGAAATTATTTTATAATATTTCAAAAAATGATATATAAATTTCACAAATAGAGAAATATTTATATAAGAACTTTAGTATATACTATAGAATCATATTTGTCTATATTTTTGGCTTATGATATTGAAAATTATTCTATTTGTCTAAACTCATATATACGCTTACTTTCATAACAAAGTTTTCCTAGTTACTCAAGTTTTCTCATCTATTCACTATTTTAAGTACCTTTTTCACTTTGGTGTTTTGCTATATATATCGAATAATGACATTACAATTACTTTTCAAGTGGTTATTATTTAAAATGTATTATTGTCAATATTATATTTCGACAAAAAATTAATTGACTTTACAATTTTAGTGTAGTATATGTACGTTCATAGACTTAAAAACATTACATTTTTAACCCACATTTAATAGTATTATTTGTCAAATTATAACATCATTTACAAATTGTGCCATTATAATTTTGGTAAAAGTGGATTACTAGATGTGTATAAGATGATGGTTATTTTTTAGAGAACATTTATTTTGCGAAAAATCACGTGATATTTGAGTTCTTAATTTGTTGTAAAAGGTAACACGGTCTATCTCATATTGAACGTCTTATTTGAATACATGTGATCAACATGTGCGAGATTTTACAAAGACAATGCTATGTTTATACTCTCAAAAAACCATTAGACAACAAAAAAATGTGTTGTGGTTCTTATCATTGTATTACAAAAATCAATAGCTTTTATAATTTCCTTTACTAATTTATGTACACATGGGCCTATTTTTTACGTTTGTGCCTAAACACATAAAGTTAAGCCTGTGCAAAAAAGCAAGACATAACTCGAAGTTCATACAAAATATTATGCCTATTATAATTGTGCATGCCTGATGCCTTCAATATATAGGCACGATGTTCAACTCAACGGAATGACGGTAAAATAAAGCAATCAAGCAAATTATTAATGGAGTCCATCATAATTAGTAGATTCAATTATTCAACTCAACGGTTATTAACCAGATCAACACATCATGATTTAATATAATTTTAATGACATAAACCCCAAGTGCACAAAAATAATCTAACACCACAGGTAACTACGTAAGATAGATTAAACAATACTGATATGTTAACGAAAAATAATACGGAATAGTGTACTTCACATAGTACTCCGTAAGCAATAAGATCATTTACTAAAAATGATAAGTAATGTTAACGAAACAACCATCTCCAAATAACAAGTACGTACCCTAAGATAGCAGTTGTGAGATTTTCACGTAAAAGTATGTAAACAAGGAGTTGGGATTGATATTGTCTGCTAAGCTCGGGTCATATGCAAATTCTCAAAGATCCAACAGATCAAGGATGACTAGTAGTAGATATATATGGGAGGTGAGCTAGTGTGAAAAGAATGGTAATTGGTATGTCCTTCACTCCTTTGTGCTGAGTAGTAACAGGAAGAAATACAATAATTCTAAGCAGAAAACAGTACATTGTTTATTTGATTCTGCATATGTCATGTTTCCTTCAGATCAAGCATATCGAGCCCGATAATTATCTGTATCAGATTTTAGAAAGTGATGTTAACAAATCATACCATCCTATGAAAATGAACCGATAATCCACTATTCAATTATTATATAGATGAGCAGGTTAACATGGAAACTTGTTAACCCAATCATGCATGTAAGTAATTGATCAGGTCGAGACTGTGATTGCTTCCACAATCTAAGGTAATCGTTTACCAAAAGCAACACTTCCCTCCACCTTTTGGCTAATACCAAGTGTGGCGAGATAAGAGGGAAATTTGACGTTTGTCCTTTCTTTCATGCTAAAAATACATATGGACAGCAGTCCGGTAGGACGTATACTGTACACTCAAACATATATGGAGTACTTATAAAGTTAATATGAATATTTTAACGTGTTAATAAATAAAATTTGCGTTATAAAATGAAATTGTTGTATATTATCAACTCATAAAAGATGTACAACTTTAAGTACACAAATAATTATTGAAAATATACATAAATTAGTCAAAATAAATTCGAACATGCACTTGAATGTCACAAACTCAACAAAAATCACAACTCAATAATTCAATTCATAAAGAGGGGAACTAATAGGCCCATGTGTAAGTGGTCGACACCATGGAAAGTGACACAGCGGGGGTCGCACTAAGAGACTCACATTTCTGGTGATAATAACCAAGGCAGCGTTTAGGCTAAAATCAACATGGTCCTTTAAATAGGTGGATATACTATCTGACTTTTGTTTATATTTCTCCTAAGAAAGATGACATTAAGGAAAATGGTCAGTCTTAATTAAAAAGGAACGAAATGTTAAATCAGACTCTCTCTGATTAAAGTAAAGAAAACAGAAGTGGATCCGAGGTTCCTATGAACTTTCAATGTCATTTCCTAGCTCTTTCCTTTAACTTGTTTAACTAATCAGTTAGATGAGACCAGTTTCTGACATATTAATCATTTTTTAGTAACAACACAAATTCTAGTCTTACCAACCTCCCACCTTCTTTATTACTCGATCTAGACATCTAGTACTCATTTCATGCATCTGGGCATTCTTGTTTTCTGTTAAAAGAGCGAGGCTGCTGTTTCATCCAACATACGTGATACAACACCAATCTTGATAGTATTACACATTAAAGGGGTCATTACACCATTAGTAAAGAAGATGGCAGGGATGCTTCCAGGTGTAGAATCAGCAAGGAGGAGGCGTGTACATCAAAGCAGTGGGCCGGCTATTGGAATTGGCTCATCTCCATCCTCTAGGCGCTGTGCTTTTTCTCTCTACTGCCCCAATTCCTCTGTATCTTCTGTGGTATGTTCCTTTTTATCCAATTCTTCTCAATACATGTTTCTGGGGGTCTTTCGGAAACAGCCTCGATCTCTACTAGTCATATATACACCTAGGACTTTCCTAGGCCTCGCCTAGAGCAGGATCCAAGAACGATTATAGTGTGAATAGTACTCCGTACTATGTTAAATTGTTAATTGAATACATCTAGGACTTCCAAAGAGCTCGCCCGGAGCTGGATTCATACTGGGTTGTTGTTGTGTAATTATTACTTGTTACTATAGAGTTTCCAAGATCAACACTTTTATGAATAGTGCGTTTGGTGGATTCATTCAGTGAATACTGATAGTGTTTTCTTGATGGTGGACAAATATAGGTTCAGCAAAGGAGCAGGATGAATCAAGCTGATGAGAAGCTGGGGCAATTAGCTAGAGAAGCCAAGGGCAGACTTGATGAGAGGCTTAGAGCCCAAAAGAAATCAACTATCAGAAGGTAACACAAAAAAATATGGTTTGTTCAGTATTAGTGATTTTAGATTTCCCCTGAAGTATGTATGAGGTTAATCTTTCTAATCTCATGTTTGTGCATGGCATTTCAGGAATAATAGTGATTTGAGTGAAGAGAGCATAAGCTCAAGGTCAGTGGTAAATGTAAGAGATATGAGAACAGAAGTGTTTGGATCAAAGAAAAATGGTGTTGGAGGGGCGAAGAGGTTGATGGGGTGGGCCAATAAACTAGGGTGGAAAGCAGGGGAGCAAGAAGAATGTGCAGTTTGCTTGGATGAATTTAGAATAGGTGAGAATCTGGTGAATCTACCTTGTGCTCATAGATTTCATTCCAGATGCTTGGTACCTTGGCTTGAGACCAATGCTCAGTGCCCTTGTTGCAGGATGTCCATTTTCTCCTAACTTTATTCATCACTTTCTTGCTGAAAATTCAGTTACTCAATGTTAAAAGTGTGGGCTTTCTAGTTTTATTAGATTCTTACCTACCTCTTGTAGAGAAGGGTAGTGAGTATGAGAGTGTTGAGTTCATGTACTAATGTGCTAAAGGGTGTTTTACTATGCTAATCATCTCTTGTGATCTAGCAACCTCATTTTCACCCGACCTTATGTATACTCTCCTAGGATTTTATGACAAGTAAGCGTTTCTAAGTCTGGCAGTGGGGCGGTTGTACGATATGGAAGTAGATGTACAGTTTTGTAGGCCTGGTGTCATGATTATGCCTTCTTGACAATTATGGTAGTCATGCTTTGATTTGTCAAACATGGAGTACTATGATGTTCTTTTTATCAAAACTCATCTACTAGTTCCTGACTTCCTGTATCTTCAAATTTATTGGTTCACCTTAATTCAATGTTTAATATTATTTTTTCATCGAGAATCTTATTTGTCGAACTTAAAATCGATGATTCATATTAGAAATTAATGCTAATTCTCACTTCAAAACAGTAACATGACTCCAAACCGATAACACGGCGCTCTCACACACATTATTATTATAGTAACAGACTAACAGGCATATGTTAGTAGGAGTATTCATAAATCCATTGTTTGTACCAAAAAAAAAAATCCATATTAGAAGTTTAGAACAGAATAGCCTGCATGCTATTGTGAGTCACAGGTCACTTCTTCTATATGAATAAGAGGATTGCTACGCAGGAGCAGTTTTGATTTTTCTCGCAAGAGTGACAAAATGCTTTATAATTTTCATTTTGTGAGGTCCTTTAATCTAGAAGCCTAGTCTTCTTTTCGAGATTTTTAGTCTCAGATGAGGAGTATGTGAGCAATTTCCTGGTGGTAGTCAATAAGAGGTTTGCTACGCGGAAATTGAGATTGACACGGCTGACATTACTCAATGAGAGCCAGACAGTGTCCACAAAAATCCAAAGTGTCAAGATTACCACTTACCGCTATCGTAGCACTTTAGTAACGTTAAGGAGCCAAGGAGGCAAAGGACGAAACCAAATACAAAGTACCCCGTACTTGAGAAGGTAATGGCCTAATTTGGCTCGTTAGCTTCAAATGCTGCCAGGTGAGTTTGGACTTTGTCGCGATTTGGCATGATACTATCCTTAATTTAGAGCTGCAAGAGTGCAAATGCCTCGGGAGTGTTTGGGAGTATTGTTATTGATTTGATAAACATGCAAATATTCATAACCCCCCCCCCCCCCCCTCTCATAATGAACAAAACTAGTCACATAGCTTTAAAAAAGCTTTTGTACATGCACGATAAATGGAATGGGGTATACACAGTCTTAACCGTATAATAACTATTTGAGTTGTTTCAATTGACCCGTATTTACTTTCTACATGTACGATTGTCATGAAAAATCTTGCTTTTTTCTAATCGTTATTGGGTTAGTTGGTTGCTTTTATGCATAACATTCAAACTAGATCACGACATACTTGTTTTTTCTTTGTTTTTTTGGACTTTGAAAGGAGACACAACGGCATTAATGTAAAAAGAATGAAATCCTTATATAAGACATATATAACATCAAAAAAGTCCTACTAGAAAAAACTAGTCGACAAATATATAATACTAATAGATGTGCTAATTTAAGCTAATTCATGTCAAAATACTATTACTAATTAATATAAATATGACGATTTTAGGATGGGCAAAATGTCGGTCCAGAGAGGTCATAAAGTAAGATTGGTGTAAATATGTAAATGTGTAATGACCCCAAAAAACAATAGAAAGACTCCCGCTGCCTAGCTACCACTGTAACGGCTACTTGTAATCCAACATAGCCGTTGTGGAGCCAAAAAGAGCAAATATTCAAACTTCACAACAAGAACATCACCAACACTCACTAAAACTTACACTCAGAATCACACTATTCCACCTCAAACCTCAATTCCAAAGTGAAAAAAGAAGATTCATTTAGAAAGAGGAACTAATTTTAGCTAAACAAAAAGAAAGATATGGGATATACATATACACCAGCATACTACTCATCTTTGCAGGACTCAATAACTTCGATCTGCAAATCAATCCTTCCCTTCTCCAAGAAGAAAAGACTACAAGCAGCTGAACAGAAGCTATCAAAGCTGCAGTCTGATAACATCAAATGGCAGCAGAATTCATTCCATCAGATGCTCAATTTAATGGGTCTTCACAAAGAGGGCATTTTGCCTCAAACCGAGGTATGCGCTTTCCGGTCCCAGCTCCTTGAGACTCTCATTGCATCCAAAAGTTCCGAGCTCGAGCAGCCCGCCATTTTGAGAGATAAACTCCTCTTTCTCCAGGTAAAATTTGTCTAGTTTGTTTTTCTTATGTGTTGATTAGATTGAGATGACATAGGACTAAGATGGAACGTTTATGTACAAACAGATTTCGCCTTCACGAAATTGGTTGATTTCTTATAACATTTGAGTTACTGAGAAATAGGAAGTAATTGGGTGTTAAATTGTAGAATGTCATGAAACTGATGAATTGATGATTGTATAGGAGTTGCTGTATGCAAAATGCATATCAGAAGAGGAATACCATGCATCAAAGAGGCCTCTGCTACAGAGATTAGCAGTGCAAGGAGTGGAGATTGAGGCCAGAGACGTGATCGTTGGCCCGAGAAAAGAGAGCTCGGAGGAGGAGCAATGGTCGGTGATCGACTTGAGGGATGAGCAGAGTCTGTTCAAGAAGGACAATTCAAGCTCCAAGAACAAATTAAAGCATGGAATGAAGCACATTAAAGATGCAGCATCTGTTTTCGGGCTTGGGTCAATTCAAAAGCTGGGGAAAAATAGAGATCAGAGGAGTATATTTGATCTGGCTGCAGATAATCATGCAGATATGTTTGGTGATGAGAATGAGCAAATTGGTGAAAACCCATGGGATAATCAGAAAAAAGAAACTGAAAGCGAAACCAAATCGATTCTAATGTCAGAAAGCCTAGCTCCTGATTCTGACAAATTTGCCAAGGAAGGTCATGGAACAGATAAAGGGAAGAAGAAGTCGTTTCGGGGTTTATTTCATAAGGAAGGAAGAGATGGAAATGGAGAGGTTGACAAATCCGAGGACAGAGAACCGAAATCATCGAAGAAGCAGTGGGGATTCGAAGGGCTCAAGAGATGGAAAAAGAGTGGTATGGAGGGTGAAACAACTCCTTTGCCTCTTGGAGAGAAGTCAAGTGATGGAGGAGATTATAAAGAATCTTCAAAGCTGGTTGCAAGCCCGGTTGGGGAAGGTGCTGATTCTACACAGATCAAACGAAAGCTGTTTTCTGACAGTCCCTCATCTGGCTTTATCATTGACAAGGTACAACTACTGTTGGCTAAGATTATTAGGGGGGAAAGTCCATCAGAAATTCATTATCAATGCTCAATGTGATACAATTTTCGAATAAAAACACGATGATTTTGCAGGTTCTCGGGGACAATATCAAGAAGGAGCTATCACGGATTCAAGCTGAACTCTCAAGCTCAAATCAAAACTTCCAATTTTCGTATGCGTTTTCAAAACACTAACTTGCTAGTACTTTTGATCTTTGTCTACTTCAATGAGTTTGCTTTTGCATGAACTCATCCTCATAGTGCGTGTTCTCTGACTGCTTTGATGGATGTGTTACTGTAGGGATGATCAAATGGATGCTATCTCCACAAAGCTTCCAGTTGACAAGTCCGATCTTAAGCAATTCTTCCCCAAGTAAGCCTTAATACTCATCTGTACCATTTTACTATCAGATATGCTTATCGCTCATGCACTCACTCTTTCATAATGATGGTAGGTCTTGGTGCGATCGATATGGGGATGTGGTGTTGGACGTGGTGAAGAAAGAATTCAAGGACCACGTTGGGGAGAACGAAAATATTCGAAATGCAACCATGGAGAGGAGACATACCAGCTCAAAGAGATGGACAACATTTGAAGACGATGAGAACTGCCATCCTAATCTCTTTGGTACTCAAAATAACAAGAAGTCAGCTTTCTGCACAGATCAGAATCCATTCTGGAATGAATCTTCCATTCAGGCACAGTAACAGAGTATTTCATGTATATACTTATTTGCTGGTGCCTTCCAAAACTCTGCTTGGGATTCCTTTAGCCAAAGAACAGTGCTCTTCTGTGGTTCCATATAGGAGCTTGTAATATCTGTACTGATTACTTCGCTGTAACTGACAGCCCAATTCGTTTCAATAGTTCTATACTAGAATCAAACTTTCGTTAAATGTAGGAGTAAATCGTGCATATAACGTTCTATAATTCATGTCATGTGCTTTCTGCATGCAATAGCATTTCGTTCACCTGACTCCTATTACTCCAGTTTGTCGAATCAACCATCTATGCAGCTTTCCACATTACTACAGTTTTGTCAAATGTGTCCCTCCAGTTGATTTGATAGGAGGGAAATTAACTGAGAAAATTCTGAGAGTTGATGCGCAATATGCTCAAAGTGGCTTCAAGATGGAAGAACTACAGTTCAATTGCATCCATGATTATATCTTGGCTGCTTATGCTTCAATCACAACCAGTACCCATAGAAATATAATTATAGTACATAACTCCATTCGAAGTATTGAAGCAACATTATTAATACAACAGTGAAATGTTGTGCCGGGTACATGGGTAACTGTAGTTGCAAATCTGACTTGATTTGTATTTACAGGAAAAAGTCAAAAGAAAACTTTCTACCCTACTAACATTTGGTGTCAGGCAAGACTTTCTTTTGTCTAAACAACTCTTTTTCAAGGAACTATGTAGCTTCTATGTACAAGTTTATGTAAGAACTGCATCTGAGCTGGATGCAGCACCCTCTGTGACGCCTTCGCCTCGGACTTCTCCACGACAAAGTGGACATATACTGCCATTAAACAATATAATGGAAGTCAAATAAATGGTGAAACAGTAATACAATTAATTAATTATACGTTACCGAGATATTAAGAAAGAATAGAACAATACCCGTGGATCTCTTTCAGCCATTTATCAACACAAGACATGTGATACTCATGGTGACAGGGAAGAACACGTATTTTATCGCCTTCCTCATATTCCACCAGGCAGATATAGCACCTAATCATAACAAAAATGTAAATCGGTCAGTAATTTAAAGGGGAAAGTACCTTTAATGATTCATTATTATTATTTCTCTATTTTCAAACAACCAACCAAACAAGAGATCTAAAACACTTGTAATTGAACTAGGTGTTTGTGTCCTAGGTAATCTAGACAACAGTGATGCTTATTTGGCAATGCTACAAAGCCCTAGGACACAAACATCTGTCGTCTAGATTACCATATCAGATTTGCACAAATTCATTCAGAGAGTAATGCAGCTTACTGATCCACGTCGTCCCCACAAACAGTTGTATTAGGCTTCTCATAAGTTTTCAGAGGAAGTGAGTCCACCACTGACTCTGGAGCAGGAACTGAAAGCACAGATAGAGAAAATGAATCCGGTTGTCGATGAATTTCGTCTAAAACCTGCAATTCAATATAACATGTTATATTATGCCAGTTGGAATTGATTAATAAGTTCACACAATGTAAATACATTCAGCAGCATACTGGTAATATGGGATTAACTATGTCAGTAGCAGAGGAGGAAGATCAATACAACAAACCACCAAATCAGCACGTCAAAGGAAGAAACACATCAAAGGAAAAGGTAGAGTCAAGAGCTGCAACAGTCGGGAAGAAGCAGCCTACTAACCTCCATGAATATACTTCAGAGCATATCATATACTCTGTTGTCCCTCATAGAGCCATCATAAGCAGGCACAAAAACACATTTAAACTGGAACACTCAAAAGTCAAAACCTTTGTATCACCAGGTCTAACTCGTCAGAAAAAGTGCAGTACACCAAGGGACGAAGACAAATTTACTTGTATATCACCTTTGTAAAACCAATATCTGTTTTTAAGTTGATCAGAATCAAGGCCCACTACAGCACAGAAAACTCTTCCTCTAAACAGGTTTCCCACAGAAATAATAATCTAAATACCTGGAATAAGTGGTAATAACTTTTCTTAAGAACAAATACATTATAGTATTCCTCTTTATTCCACCTTACCCGATCTCCTACCCCCAGACCCCAACTGTGAAAAGAGAACGGCTAACAAGAACAGGTTCTCAACCCAAAACACCTCTCTATTATTTACTTACCCAACCTCTAGGCAAGTCTTGAAACTAACCAATAGGTAGGATGTCAACATATTTAGCCCCAACTTGCCCAGCAGAGACCTTTTTGTCCAGAACATCCAGTTCAATTAGTGAAATCACATTACTAATTTTATCTATGAAGAGTATTATGCATGAGCATATGCATATCCACACAGCACATCTAACCTGCAAATCTCCAGAGGTGAAAGTTCTAATAGTATAAAAGATGTGTTACTTCCCATGCATAAGGAAATTAATATAACACCAGGGAATTTATAAAGGTCGTAATAAAATACCTCGGCTACGAAACATAAACAACTCATAGGATGCAAGAAGTATCAGGTCTTGAATTATCTATCGGGAGTTCTAAAGGGATTTATCACCACCTTGCCACCCCCTCCCCCCCCC
>CAAKMY010036524.1:0-24332 GCA_901111285.1 Corrigiola litoralis
CCCCCCCCGCCCCCACCCCCCCTTAAAAAAAAAAGATCCTACTTATCAACCTATGCCCTCAACTTCATTTGAGAGGAAAAGATCCCTAACAAATGGGTTCATCTATTGCCATCCTCAACAAAACTTAATTATTTAAGGAAAATACATCCTTGTCTTCATACACTCTTATCTTCAAGACATTCGACATGATTAGGACACTTAATTGCTTATAATGTTTGCCTGGATACATCCTTGACTTTATACAATCTTATCTTCTAAATAGACGGTCCATAAAATATAATCCGGGTATAAAAAAATCCAAATAAAGCTCTATAAAATGATAAACGGAAGAACTATAAATGTCCTGAAAGCACCCCCAATAAAATAATAAACACAATAAATCTCCTAAAAAACTATATACATAAGAGTTTACAATTCTCTGGAGTTAAGATTTGTATTTCATTCTCATCCTTCAATACAGTGAAAGCACGCTCCATCTAACAAAAAGAAAAGAACGAAAAAAAATCAGTTGGACGGCGAGATTTACCCGATGAATAGAATAGTCATTGTAACTCTTCAGTTCATCAATTACTCTCTCTAATGTGCATTCATGACCAAAAACACCCATGGGATACAACCTCTTTGAATAACGAACAACGTCCTCATTATTGTAGATACGCCTAATAAGCAACGGATGATTTGCAATCTGTCAATGAAGCAAAGAATACGAACTATCAGTTATTATTTAAGGAAAATACATAGACCACACAGGAGAATGCACTAACAATAATAATTGTAGTATAAGTAATGGGTAGGCCATGGAATGCACCTTTCGAAACTGCACAAAGTAATTTGAGATCTGACGGCGAGGAAGAACTTGAACAATATTACAAGAATTGATGTCAGAGCTCTTAGGCATACGGGCTGATGAAACTGTACGATAATCTTCAATGGCTTCTTTGTAAGCACCGTCCTGTTCTTTTTCCATGTGTACATACTCAACCTGCATCATAAAACAGAACTGGAAATTAGTAAAGAATAAGTAATTCAAAAATTCAAAAAGTAATAACTATGATTAACCGTGGAATATTATAGCTCTTAAGCCAGTCCAGTCCACAAACAAGGACTTCAACATCACTATTAATTGTGAACTAGGGAGGCCACTCGGCTTGTAACATACCTGTTGTTCTTTGGGTACAAGCTGTTGCATAACATCTGATTTCAAGCGCCTCAAAATGAAAGGTCCTAAAATAGACTTCATGCGAGCAACCAAATCATAGTCATCAGCTTTCAGTAGCTTTTTCAAGTCCACATCCTCAGTATTAAATAGATCAGGCAGCATGAACTCCAACAGTGACCACAGCTCCTGCAAATAATGCCAGTTTTAGCATATATTTTCCAATACACAAGATTTTTTGGTAGTAATATTAACAGAATTAGACACAACATATCAGTGGGATTCTTTTTATGGTTTGTTGAATGCATAAAAATCAATGCCTAAGTGTCTGAAATCAGAAAATAGTAAATATCAAAGAAACATCAGGCTTTTCTCACTTATAAAAAATCGTTTATGTGATTTTATTCAAACACATAGTCTAAGGTAGGCTTTCATTGCAGAGCCAGTAAGTAGAAAAATCACTATCACAAGTGTGCTCCCAACAATTATTATACAGCACTCCTAGGACAACATTACAACAATGAGTTTATAGTCAGTCTCATAGACCATGGATCTTGCAACTATGGGTTTATGTCTAAAACTTTCTCCATTCTCTAAACATTGCTCACTAAGAGAATAGCGACAAAGGTTAAAAAGAAGGATTCTCAACCTCTTGTACCTCTCTCCGCTGTACAAAAATGGATATCTGGCAATTAATCGGGTAGATTTCAGCCAATCAGCTCTCCTCTTTCCCCCTTCCCAGCTTATACTACTACTAACAACTTCACTGGAAGTTACATACGTAAATTAGAGAGAAAAACTGTCTGTTGAAACTCTAAATAAACAATTGTTGGAGAATATAATTCTCATAGACAGCAATCCTTAGAAAATGGAGGAAGTATGCACTTAGGACACATGTATTAAGTCATAACCAATACCATGCACATTTTTTCCTTGTAGGAACATAACTCATAACCCATACGTCATTCTTTGCATGTTCAAACCTTACCATGGACTAGTGCTTAATCATAACTCATAACAACCATATACATCTCGTGCATGAATGTGTTGCACACACGTGACCTGGGGCACCACAGTATAATTTACATGCTACACATAAGGATAAACATCTGATACCCCCTTTCTCAAAATGAGAAAACTAAGAGAGGTCGAGTATAGCTATGGTGCTCAAACTCTTCATTTCATATCAAGAGATAAATACACCCTTCACCCTAGGGACACTTCATTTTTCATAAGTGAGCCTACAGTGGAAGAAGAGAGGGAATAGAAGCGTTGTTTTATTTCTGATGTTGTGTCATAAAGAACGACAGCTTTTTGTTCTTTTCTTATTGTCTCTTGAGATCAAGTTCAGACCTAATGACTACAGACTGAAAGTCCCTGATCCTATAGGTGTATAAGTATCCCTCTTGACGCTTTGCACACAGACTGCTCAGAGCACTCTGCAGTGATGAGGAAGTGAAACACCTACTTCAGTCTAATAAGATAACCACATCTGCAAATGACTGACCATAAATGTCAGTTATCTAACTATATAAGGAGCATACAAAAGCAAAGCATGGATAACTAGTAGCATACATGTAAATCGTTTTGAAGGGGAGTTCCGGTCAGCATCAAGCGCTGCTTTGCATTTCTTGCAACTGCCATTAAATTCTTCCATCTGTAGCTGTTTCTATCTTTCAGCGCATGAGCCTCGTCCATCAACACACAGCTCCATCTCCAACGCTTAAGAATCTTACGGTCATCTTTCTGTTGTTCGCTAGTAGCATAAAAAGCATCAAAATCAGAACATGCGAAGCAAGTAGAATGCTGTAACGGTAAAAAAAAGAAATATGCATATACCTGCGGCGCTCAAAAAGTGAGTAGCAAACAAGAAGCACATTAAATGGAGGTGGCAATCGAGACTTCGCCCATGAGCTTAGCTCCTTTGCATATGCCGCTCGATTAGCCCCATGAAACTGTAACACTGTGAATGACGGACACCACTTTGTAAGCTCTCTTTCCCAATTCTCCAATACCGAAGCAGGGCATACAACTAAATGTGGGCCTGGATCGTTCTCCAAGCGATTCAACAATGCCAAATAAGTTATAGCCTGGATGAAAGGGAGACATCAGCCAGATAAAAATGGAGAACAATAAAGATGAGAGTACAAATAGTAAGAGGACAGATAACTTTCAAATTAACTATACCTGAATTGTCTTTCCAAGACCCATCTCGTCTGCCAATATAGCTGCCATGTCAAAACATTTAATTAGTATCAGAGAAATTCTTGATTTTGGACCAAAAGTTTCAGGAATTTTTTCTATATATGCATATAAAAGTAAAATACGTGATGCAAAAGATGATGAATAACTTCTATTGGCATGCTATAACTAGCTATCATAGATAAAAATAGATTCGAACAGGATTGAGAACGAGTGAACAACAAAATAAAAAGATAAAGACCTCCATAGTATGGAAGCTACCCACAGTTAGATCCTTGTCCCTAAAATTCAACCAGGATATATGATTCCAGACAGGTGGTCTATAAAAAATCCTCGCCCTGTAAGTAAGAAGACTTATTTACTACCATATGCATGAGAAATACTGCTCACCTCCACCTATCCTCTTCCTGTTCAACAACAAAAGAAAATTGACACCAACAAGCTGGTATGGCTTAAGAAGGGGCTGGAAATCCGAATCCTCAGTCCCATATGCTGCATTGATATCGTCCTGACATGGGAGGTAGTTAAAAGGATAAATGAAGGGATTAGATATATTAAACAAGATATAAGTAGAATATTAGGAGCTGTAGAAAACTTTAAGACCAATTTGGCCACTGTAAGAGAAAAAAAGGACAAACCAAAGATATCATTACAACAGCCATCCTCAATCATGCAGCAGTAAAAATGTACTACTACTGAATTCTCGATATCATATTGCCAGAGAGGCCACAACAGGATGTCTTCTCATATCGACCATACCAGATTTCCAAATCACTCTCATTCAACCACAAATCATAATGAGGCACATAGAACCTATTAACTAAAGCTACAAGCACTAAAAGTATAAAATAAAACAAACAATCTAACCACATTAATTGCCTCAAAATTATCAACTAGCAACTTAATTAAGCAGCTATGCATACAGTTCTGAAATTCACTGAAGAGAATAAAATATATTGATTCTCTCGTCTAGAACACACTCCACCTTCGTGAAATAAAAACTACAACTCCACCTCCGTAGAATGTACTCTACAGCCAGCACAACTAGAAAACAAAGCCTAATATTTTTTTAGGCGAAAAAGAAAGCCTAATTCTTGGTGTATACTTTGATCCGCAAAGACAATCGCAATGGCAGTTATCTCATTTCTGCTAAGGTCCATAAGCGCTTTCTTTCTTTTATCTGCCTCACCATCTGTTCATTACTGACAATCATTCATCTCCTTACATTTAAGCTAATATCACACTCATTGTACCTTAAGAACACTTGATTATATATATATAAAAAAAAAAAAAAAACGCAGCAACAATAATCCGAATTTCTGCCGTTCATCTCCTCACTTTACTTACTATGACACTCATTCGACCTGAAAAAACTTAATTAAACGTAAAGCATAAAATTCTGAAAATTGTCGACTATGAACCTCAGCCTAATAATAGATCTCCTTACTGTTAATTAATATCACACTCATTCAACCTCAGAATAATCACAAAATCACTTCATTTTACAACAAAACATTCGATCCCAAAAATCTCCAAATTACGAGCCTGAGCAGCAACCCTAAATGTAGCTGTTCATCTCCTCGCCATTAGCTAATATTTAACTCATTCGTCCTCAAAACTACTTAATTAAACAACAAAACATTAAATTCTGGAAATTGTCAAATGTTAAACCTAAGCAACAATCCTAATAATATTGTTCGACTCCTTTCTTTTATTTTAGCTTATATCACACTCATCATACAACCTCAAAACTACTTAATCAAACAACAAAACATTAAAACCTCAAAAATCGCCACTAAACCTAAGTAATAATCCTAATTCTAGCTGTTCATCTCCTAACTCTCAGCTAATATCACACTCATACAACCTCAAAACTACTTAATATAACAACAAAGCATTAAAATTCCGAAAATCGCCGAACACAAAACCTAAGTATCAATCCTAATTCTACAGTTTCATCTCCATAATTTCCAGCTAATATCACACACATTCAACCTCAAACAAAAACAATTAAACATATAAACACGATGAATTCCAAAATTCTCAGCTAATATCACACACATTCAAATATATACAAAAATAAAACACAATAAAAAAAAAAATTCAACCTTCTCAAAAAAGAACAAACCTGAGTAACAATCCTAACAGACGAGGAATCGACCTCGGAATACCTGGTACAGGCCACCCCGGCAGCAGAAGAACCGTAAAGCTCCTTCTTGAGCTCGGCCGAAATCCTGGCACACTTGCGCAACGCCTTTCCTACAACATCCTCCTCCTTACTCTTCCCCACTCCCACCTCCTCCTCATCACTCTCATCACTCTCATCACTATCCTCCTCCTCCTCCTCCTCCCCGTCACTCCTCACCTCCACAACCTCCTCCTCTTCGTCCTCGTCCTCGACAATGAACCGTCTCCCGGGGCGAGACGTCCTGCGCCCGGTCCCAACTACCTCATCCTCCTCCTCCACGTCATCATCCTCCAAGTCATTCAACCCCTCCACGTCAGAGGAGGAGAGGAGGAGTTCCTCGTCGGAGGAGGAGGTGGTGAGGTGGAGGTCGGCGGGGTTGAATTCGTCGGAGTCGTCAGCGTATGCGGCGTCGTCGTCGGAAATGTCGATAGCAACGGGTTTCGTGGCGGTAAAAACGAATGTCTCCGGAGGGGCAGGGGCAGGGTTTGATGATGCTGACGTGGAATTATTATTATTCTTCTTATTATTATTATTCTTATTCTTATTATTATTATTATTATTATTATTATTATTGTTGTTATTATTGTTATTGAGGATTTTGGAGGGGTTGAAGGAGGAGGTGTGGTTATCCCATTCATCGTCAGATATTTCATCGAAATTTCGCTTCATTTTTAGTTATTTTAATTAATTAAATTTGTTAATTTAGATGTTGATTTTATTTGTTAAATTAATTGGGTTAGGGGTTTAGAGGAAGGGGGGAGGGGAGAGGGGAGAAGAAGCGCCAAATAGGAAGGGGGAGAAAGGGGGGGTTGCGTAAGTGACTGACTAGTGTAGTTGGGTGAGTTTAATTTTGACGTCAGTTTGGAGAAGGTGTCAGGTTTGGGGTATTTATAGCTGTGAGAGACTTATGGGCCTGGTGACTTGAGTTCCTGGCTGCTGTTGGGCGTGCGTGTGTTGAGTCGACTACTGGGTTTCACTGGGTAGTGTGTAAGGGTGTTGCATTGATGCTTGACCAATTGAACATACTAGTAATAATCTTAATTACTACTAGGGTCTTTAGTACTCCGTATATGATCCTCAATACTAGGATTTTGTCAGGGAATAGATGTGGAGTGTAATAGTGTCTTCTTAAAATATTGGGATTATAACTTAGGGGAGAAAGGAAAAAGGTGATGAGATTCAAGTAGGAGTACCAATAGTTGTAACATGTTAACGCCTTAAGGATTCATCAAAGACCACCCTTCTAGTTCTCCTTTAAGCTTGATTCATTGTCTGATGGAGTTTTGTTCTACAATATATGAACTGTTGTAGGCATCATTCCACCTATTTTGCAAAAAGTAGATAATGAGACTGCCTGCAATTTGTCAAGGATCTTTCTGATGGCAGTAAGCATATACATGATCAGCTAACAAATAATGATAACCTAACTTTCATCAAGTCACAAAGATGATAATGTTCTACAAAGAATTGTGTTGGACCCTGGGTCGAGGCAACCAAAGGCAGAGTAAGCAACAAATGGACTTATTGATCAGCTTTAGTTACACTTTTGCTATATGTCTACGTCCACATAATCACAGATGATACATCCACCAGCCTGCACAGTCTGCAGAGGTATCAAGTTGCTAACTCAAAAATCTATAAAGGATTTTGCACCAGACTTTATTTGGTGAAACTGCTCAGGGTGACTCGTTTGCTGAACTAAATTGCTTGCTGCAATTCAGCAGATAACGCTACAGAATGTTCATTGGTTTCATTTGCAACAACTTAGTTCAGTAGCAGTCATTTATAGCAATAACTTTACCTGCAGGACAAGTTCCAACTTCGCAGTTTATAAGTCATACAAGTACATCCCATCACTGTGAAGGTGAGACAAAAAGCAAAAAGACAGGAAATTATTGAACAAAGCTTAGAAATGATTCTCCGTCTAATTTCAATGCTAAAAGTTTCACATAGCTCAAATTTGTTAGTGTTGGAACATTGACGCCATAAAATCTTAAAAGCAACTAAAGAACAAAACAACTTAAAATATTAAAAGGTCTTCAACTATCTCTATTCACTCTATAACTCATCATCGTAATCATTCTCTTCAGGTTCATCTGCAGGACTACCACTGCTCTTCTCATAAGCTTGTTTGATCACAGGATTGCAAACAAGTTCAACTTCTTTCATCTTCTCCTCGAAGTCCTCTTTCTCGGCATCCTGGTTATCATCCAACCACTCGAGGGCATCTTTCAAGGCATCCTCGATCTTCTCCTTGTCATCTGAGTCAATCTTGTCACCTAACCCATCATTGTTGTTGATTGTGCTCTTCATGTTATAAACATATGCCTCTAGCTTGTTCCTCGCATCCACTTTTTCTCTTATCATATTGTCCTGCTCAGCGAATTCCTCTGCCTCTTCCACCATACGAGCAATCTCCTCTTTGCTTAGACGGCCCTTTTCATTGGTGATGGTTATTTCTTGCTTGTTCTTGGCAGCCTTGTCTTCTGCTGTGACGTGGAGAATACCATCCACATCCACCTGAAAGGTCACCTCAATTTGAGGTACTCCCCTATAAGCACAGAAAGAACGGCAATTAAGTAAGATATTATTGAACAATTTGGACAGTAACATTATAGATATCAGATGAACATAGCGCCTTTGACGTTCTCACATCATTCCAGTATCTTTCGAGTACAAGGGACTTTTCTCAATTAGAGACATTGCTGTTAGAGATATACGAAAAGAAGTGAAGTCCTTTGCTTGCTAGACATGGTCAAATATGAGAGCAATATGTCAACTTTTTCAGACAACACTGCACTTTAAAGGTTACAGATTACTACGACACTATTTCAGATGATAATGCTGTTTTGTGATGTCCTACACTTACAGAATACCACGAATAATCAGGAACTACAACATGAATTTAATCGAAGTTTTGGTAGAGATGATTACCTAGGAGCAGGTGGAATTCCAGAGAGCTGAAATCTGCCGAGTTCACGACAATCCTTAGTTAAGGTTCTTTCACCTTCATAGACCCTGATATCAACTTTGCTTTGCTGATCCTGATAGGTTGAGAAGATTTTGGATTTCTTGGTTGGGATAGCGGTGTTCCTTGGGATCAATTTAGTCATCACTCCACCAACTGTCTCAATGCCCAAACTTAGAGGAGCCACATCAAGAAGAACAACGCCTATGTCAAAGAACAACAACAAAACCTTAACTTAGTACTGTACCAATCTTTAATGTATAAAGTATAAGTAAAGACAAAATTGGCTAAGAAAGCAAAGACTTACCATCAAATTTTTCACCAACTGCACCACTGAGAATACCCGCTTGAACGGCAGCACCGTAAGCCACAGCCTCATCTGGGTTAACACCCTTGCTTGGCTCCTTGCCATCAAAGAATTCCTTCAAAAGTTGTTGAATTTTAGGAATCCTAGTACTCCCTCCAACGAGCACAATCTCATGAATATCTGTCTTCTTTAAACGTGCATCTTCAAGCGCCTTTTTGACTGGATTCATTGTCTTCTTGAACAAGGCCATGTTCAGCTCATCGAACCTTGCCCTCGTCAGTGCTTCAGAGAAGTCAATTCCATCCACAAGGGCTTCAATCTCAACCCTGACTTGGTGCTGGCTACTGAGTGCCCTCTTAGCCCTCTCACACTCTCTTCTCAGCTTTCCAAGCGCCTTATGGTTCTCACTTATGTCCTTGTTATACTTCTTCTTGACCAACTTGATGAAATGATCCATGACCTTGTGATCAAAATCTTCTCCTCCTAAGTGGGTATCTCCACTAGTGGAGAGTACCTCGAACACTCCATTGTCAATGGCTAGGATACTAACATCAAATGTTCCACCACCAAGGTCATAGACTAAGATGTTTTTCTCTATTGCCTTCTCATCCAGACCATAGGCGATGGCTGCTGCTGTTGGCTCATTGATGATCCGAGCCACATTTAGCCCAGCTATGACACCGGCATCCTTAGTTGCTTGCCTTTGCGCGTCATTGAAATAAGCTGCAAGAAAAAGGTCGACAAACATTAGCAACATAATGTAATAATGTATAACATCAAAAAAAAACATTCTCAATGATTTCTACTGCATACCTGGTACGGTCACAACTGCGTGATCGACTTTGTGCCCCAGATAGGCCTCGGCTGTCTCCTTCATCTTCTGCAAGATCATAGCACTGATTTCCTCAGGGCTAAGCACTTTAACCTCACCATCCTTGACCTTCACTTCGATATAAGGCTTGCCAGCTTTATTGACAACCTTATAGGGCAACATCTTAATATCTCTCTGAACATCAGGGTCATCAAACCTATACCAATATCATGTAGCAAGCCAAATCAAATTTCTACTCTGTTAATAATAAACCAAGGCCATTCATACTAAGTTTCTTTTTTTTTTTTTTTATGCTACAAATTCATACTAAGTTATTAATCACATAAATGCAATTATGGTACATTAGTCACTCGGCAGAAATTACTTGAAGAAATTTTAACTAAAACAAGAGATCATTAGACTTACCTTCGGCCAATGAGCCGCTTAACATCAAAGATAGTTCTTTCAGGATTGAGAGAAGCTTGATTCTTAGCGGCTTCACCGATCAACCTCTCGGTGTCAGTGAAGGCCACCCATGAAGGGGTGATCCTGTTACCTTGATCATTGGGTATAATCTCCACATTATCATTCCTCAATACTCCTACACAAGAATATGTTGTTCCAAGGTCTATACCGATCACTGTGCCTTGAAGTTTCTGTCCTTCCGTGGCAGCCGCTAGTGTTACTGGTAGTGCCAATTCTACATTCAACAAGAAACACAATGAGTACGTACTAGAATCAAAATCTAATTCCTAGCTACTACGGTTTTTAATCATAGTTTACATAAAACAGAAAGGCCAAAACTTTACTAGTGTGAACTATGAAACAACACAGTATAGATTAACTAGTAGCAATTAGTAAAGTTACAAAAAATTAAACAAAATATTTAATTTGGTGAACTAAAAAGTAGTTAAAAATATGTAATCATATTCTGGTAACACTTCAGGTTAAACCATCTAATCATTGTTTATGGTTAGACATTAAGATGCGTTTTGAAAATTAAATCATATTGTGGTTTTAAAAGCTTAAATAATAACCTTTAAAAAGCTCACATGAAAATCTTAAAATTTTATGAACAGAAATTTATGGTCAAATCGTCTAATTCAAGTTTGTGTGATCATATTCATAATCATTATACCTTCACGTTCAACGGAAATAAGCATGTATGTACCCAACAAAAAATTCAGCATATAATAGAAGAAAAACAATCTAACTACAACTATCAACGTACCAAATTAAAAATTACAAATAAAAGAGACAAACAATTAATAATACAGCAAAAAATTGTGTTGTTAATATAATAGTGATGAACAAAAGAAAAAGCAGAAATGCATGTTAATTTTTCACTACGATATTCTGTAAATTCTAGGAATTCGTAGGCTCGCCATTGTACTATAGTCTTTAGAACAGATATTAATTAAGCATATGTAAACTACCAAGTTAAAAAAAAAACAAAAAAAAAAAAGAAGAAACTTCATCATTATGCTTCAACAACTAACAAAGAGAGCATAGACTAATAAACTATGAACGTAATTTACTTCCACACAGAAACAATTAAAGTGGCTGATTTCTTCTTTTTTTTTTTTTTTTTGACATTGGTCGAAACGTAATAAACAAACACAAATTCATACATCAGTTAGAAGAACTACTAAAAAACAAAGTACTACATGCTAGCCTCTTAGTAAGAGGCCCCCAAACGCAATAAAGTGGCTGATTTCAATCTATGCAACAAGTTTGTAATCAAAGACATGATTTTTACGTGCATTAACGACATAATAGTACAACCTATACAAAAGAACTAACCTGCACAAAACAGAATAAGGAAATACAAGGCCAAATTCCTTGCATTGCAGTAGCGCATTGTTGCTCTTCTTTTCTTCAAAGAGAACGAATGAGAATTTCACTTCTTAGTTCACGTAGAAGTTTTGAAGGTTTCGTATGAAGAGTGTCGATATTTATAGTTTATGGTTGTTCTAATTTGTGTCGAATAATGAAACATGCTGGCGTCTTCTGGCCAATTATTGTATGCCACGTAGATGTTTGTGGGTGCTGGGACACTTTTTTATGTAGTTATAAGAAATCCAATGATATTTGGACATCAAATTATTAAAGTTCTAGATCCTCTGAAAACACTTCCCTCGGTCTCATACTCTCATGCCTCGTTTGGTTATAAGTAGCCTATGTTAATCAGAGTTCTACGATAATAGGATTAGTTCATTGTTTCGTTGGATACGTGACTTCTTATGAAATATTGAGAAGTTTCTCATGTAGGATGAAGTAGTTAAGTCCAACTTCTCGTGTTTTTTTTTTATGTTAAACGTGTGTTCATGAAAAATAAAATCTCTTTGGTCTTTAGTAGGTCAGTATAGTCATCTACTTTTACTGAAATTCCTATGTAACTTTGACTTTCATAATAATACAACTTTCATAGGAAATAAGTTGTAATGAATCCAAACAAGGCCTCCGTATAACAAATCTGCAAAAAGAACTTGTATTTGTTGAAATTATATTTCTGACAATGCGAACTTTTGAACACATTGAGCCTATGAGATACATACATCATTAGATTACTGTCCAAAAATCAAAAGAACTTAGAACTTCAAATTGTCATATACTAATTAAAGAGTTGTGAGTTTCGATTCTAATTGATATGCCCACTTTTTTTTTTTTTTTGAATATATTTAGGGACTCTCAACCATTAAACCAATATTGCTCCTTGTATATGCACTTTATTTAAATGTTATTCATATGAATGAATATTTGAAGATCATATCATTAGTAACCAAGAGAGAACGTGAGAAAACATATTTTTAGGTCAGATTTTTGGGTTTGAAATATATTTGACTAGTCTATGTTAGACAAGTCCATGGTTATGCGTAACTAGTTTAAATAAACATGGACAATTGGACACACTTGACACTTGTATGAAACATGACTTTCGAAACATGACTTTCGCACCGTGATGTCGTATTAGCTTAGTAATGTTGGGATATTATTCCCAAACCAATTCAAAGACCTTTTACATCACTCGTTAAGGGGCAACAAGCCATCAATGACCATCCTCCAGCAAAGAGTTCCTTTTTCTAGACTTCGATCTGATAGCACATGCGAACTGATTTACACTTTAGACTTTAGAGGCGGATCTTTACATTCCCTCGTGTGCGCGCCGTAGTCATCTCGCAGAGTGATATACTGATATGCAGTGTCTACTAGATACCCACCAAGTAATTACCAGTTTTTATGACCACCATCGCACACGTGAGAAGATAGCTATCAAAGTGGTCCGTTTGCGCTCTTTGTACGTTTTGAATGAGCAGTTGTGAAAAGATTATTTGTTATTCGCATTTCCCCCAACACTTCTATGGTTATGGATCTTCTAAATTTTCTAAAAACACAATTAGAGTTCTCAAGCACAAAGGGACATCAAATCATAGACTGATGGTTCTCCTTGAATATAACTGATCTGGTAGTTCTGTCGGAGGTAGTTTTGTGGTACAATGAGCTGTTCTATGCCAGGATCAAAGAAACTTAAGGCAGCACTGCCTGTGATTTTCAAACACCATTCTGTTGGTATTAAGCATATACATAATTCATTAACAAAGATAATAAGCTAAGTACATCGTGTCACAAAGATGATATGTTCTACGAAGAACTGCGACCGAGTTTTGGCAGAGTAGGCAGCAAAAGGACTAACTAAATTTAAGTCTGCTCGTGCGCTCACTCATACAATTGTCAATAAAACAAACAGCAACATTACTCAAAAGTGACAGAGATCATGGAGTTTGAAAGCCGTGATTCTTCAAAGTTCAAATTGCTCACATATTCAAGGGACTTTGCTCCTGGGACTGCATGAGTCAAGCGAAATGATCGTGTTTCTGTCTCTTCAAACTGAGAACTGCAGAACGACCACAACAACTGCAGAATAACAATGTCAATTGTCAACAACGAAGTAAAACAAAAATTGTCCCCCTTCAGGGAGGGTGAACGGGTGAAATGACAACCGTTACATACAGTAGCAAACTAGCAACCCTTTGCCAAATAGAAAAAAAAAGTAGCAAAATAGCAACCACACAGCATATGAATCTGGAACAAGGTATCTGCTCCATTCCAACCATACCGTATGTCTGACCATCAATGGGATGAGATTGTCAATTAGTTATTCAAGTATCACTAATGTATGGAAGTCTGAAATGTTTGAACAAATCTCCAGTTGAAGAATGACTCCTAAACAGAGCATTAATCTGAATCTGTACAGCAGTTTTTTACACCAGTTTCTCCTTGACACCAGTTAATGACTATGTAGATCAACATGTCGCTTACTCAAGAGGAAAGGTAAAGCTAAAAAAACTGGCCAACAAAATTGACAGATGTTGAGCATCTCGACTGGAAATAACAATAGCTGGGAAGCTATACCACTGACCATAATTAGAATCACAAATTGCATTCCCATGTTATCTCTTATATAGCATGGGTCCCACAAGTCTTCTCAACCCTCATTTCAGCCGAAACTAACACTACTGTTCACCATTCCACAAAAAAAAAAAAAAAAGAAAAGAACTCATAGCAACTTTGGAATCTTGGCGTTATGTAAAGATGGGAAAGCATATTAGACAGTAGACAACCATACTTCTAGCTAGAGGCTGTCCAATTTGATGGCCCCTATAGACTATAACTATTACATTGCATTTGCATACATAAAAGCCCACTAAAAACTCACAAGGATCTAATGTCAATAGGCTAATTGTAGGGAACTGCAAAGGAGCCACTAGCTGTCTGCAGTTGATACCAACAATGATTACAGCAGTACAGCAAAAGCTCAGACCAGCTTACCGTATCTCAAATTTTTATAGCCTAGCACAAGGGCACAGATGGCTCCTCTAATCCCGTTCAAAGACTATTCATCAAGTTGAAGAATATTGTCAGGCTTTAGTTCCAGCGAAGCTGTCTACACCCGCTGGCCACAGGCGATATACTAGCTAGCCTGCCAACACATCAAGCTTACTTGATAACTAAATCTGACTAAGTGAGCATGCTCAGGGTGGCTCTACTACTTAAATACAAATTGCGCTTCAGCAGATAAACTACAACTGAATTACATAATGCGGGGGGCAAGTGGGCAACCCCAGAGTTCATGAAGAGCCATTGGTTTATGTCGAATCAAATCAGGGAAGGTGATGATGGAGGTCACAAACATCATATAGTAGCATCTATCAGTGAGTTTGCACCCAAGAGCAAGAGACAATAGGTTATCAATGACGTGCAAAAGGTGGTAGATATGCAGTCCTGACAAAACAACTGGTGCAGGCCCGGGCTAACCATGTGGAAGAGTCCACTCACCAGCCCAGCCAGACCAGTCCAAGGAAAAAAAAGAACTCAAAAAAAAGACCAGCAGCAATAGAATAGGGTGGCCCATAGCCTAGGCAAGCCCTCTAGAGAAGCCCTGAATGCAGCAGCAGATCAATGCTAAGCAAATAAGCGATCATAATTTTGGGAAGTCTTCTAAATGAATGACCAAGGGCACCAAAAGCTAATATTCACTATTCTCCACATATCCAAGTCAACAACAAAATATATACATACAAGCATCTTAGCAATCAAAATCCAGATGAAATATATACTCCATGACGTTGGCAACGCGAGAAACAAGCACCAAAATGCATCAAAAAGTTTGAGAGAGATGCTAACCTGTATGGGATCAGTCCGGAGGAAGTTCCGCTGTACCCTACGGCCATCGGGGAGCCGAAATCCAACCCTGCAAATTAAGCTTTTGTCTCCTTTTGGTTCTTCAGGAAGCGGAGGATATGCAGGCTTCTTCATAGAGCATGATTCATCGTCCTTGGCATTAACAGAATCTTTATCTGGAGAATCTGACTGATCTTGATTGTTCATGCTTTCCATCGATGCAGCAAGAGCTCGTTGCAGTTCCTCGTCTTCTTCATTTTTCACAGCTGCAGAAAGCAGAGCTTAGTCCTACAAAAGTTCCCATGTCCCTCCTCTAAATAAACAAATCTACAGGGGTAAAGAAGATGCTGATTCAGGAAAGGGGGGAGTGCTGCAACAAGTTCCTAAGTCTTTTCTCGCCATCGTAGCAAAAAAAAAAACAACAACAAAAAACTCATGTCAGACTGATTAACCCCCAAACAAAAATAACAGCATGTGAAATACTTTGGATTTGAATAGTGCAGAAGTGGACTAAAGCAAGTCAAAATACAGCAGAGTCACTGTTCACTGTACAGTTGAAGGCAAAGAGACAGGACTAAATTTACTCAGAAACAATAATCATCCACATTTACAGGAGGAAGGACAGGATTTGGCTGTAACTGACATAATATTCTCTCCGTCCTAAAAATTAATTCCTCCTTGACTACAAAAGCTCTGTTTATGGTTGGTTGATCTAATTATCTATCGTTTTTCATTTGTTTTTTAAACTTGCCCCAACCCCTACAATGGCAAGGGCAAACTGGTACTAAGAGTTACACCGGAAAAATTGCAAAACACAAAGAACATCAATTTTCAACTACAAATGGAAAGTGATGGTGTTTTACTATTTTGCAAGAGATCCCACTGGCCACTACACTCTATAAGAATTTATATTAACATTTGTAAGAGCCCTGGCCAAAGAGCAAATGTAAAAGATGTGTTATAATCTCAAATAATAAAAAATTTACCCCAGACAATTTAAACATGTGCCCGTTCCTGAAACAAAGTTATCTTAGAAACCTAAAATAGTTCATGCATTCCAAAGGAGTCCAGAGATGATTGCAGCTAAACCCGGTCTTTCTCTGTTCTCTCACATTATTGCACAATCAGCAGAACGTCAAAATAGAAGAATATATGATACCTTGGGCTTTTTGAGCAGGAATTTGTGCACTTCCTCTAGGCCGCTTGTGTGAGAGTGAGGGGGAATGATTTTTGGGGCCACCATCCGTGAAAGGCAATAGATCCTGAATATTGAAAAGGTATTACCCACATATTTGCAAAAGAACTCCTAAATCATAACATGACGAACCCATGTGATTCCCCAAAGAATGTGCTAATATTAACTCTGACCAAGTTGAATGTCAAGCACATACCTCCAATAATCGGTCAGGATGAACCATGCCAGACCATGAGCGCATTTTTTGTCCAGTCACAGGGTCAATGAGCAGGGTCACTGGAGCGGACTCAACTCTGTAGTAAGTGCAGACCTTTTGACCCTCGCTTGTATTGTCATAAACCTGTAAATACAATCAAATGTTTAATTAGAATTCATACTGAACACAGATAAAGAACAATTATATAACCTACAGGCACTCTCAACCTCACACACACCGCACCACCCCGCAATGAAAAAAAAAATAGAGGATGACCAAGAAAAAAGAAAAAGAAGTTGGAGATCTTTTTGCATTCTCTCTCCCTCTCCCAAGAAAGAAACATTAGCCCATCGAGTCCATCTTGGCTAAGGTAGCTTCTATTTTCTATCACTAGCTGCTAGCAATTTAATGACCACAACTCCAAAAGACGAGTAAGCACCACCCACCCACCCACCCACCCACCCGCGATAGGTGAAGAAGAAAGCTAACACTGAAACAGCTAACAACAAACCACAAAACAAAGCCCATGCAAGTGTCCCACACTTCCAACACTACCAAAGGCTAACCTGTTAACTGTCTTCCTGTGTTTTCAGAATACATAAATAATGAGGGCATGATAACTTCCGCACAATCAGTGGCATATGGGAGCATAAATGGAGACAAAAAATAGATTGACTAGAACTTAATCTTGACATTCTAAAAAAAGCACTGCATTAGCATTTTCTAATGTCCCAAAAAATGCTAAAAGTCAAAGCAAAAACGGATTGACTTCAAACTTCCTCAAAAATTACACTATGAAGCCCCCTGGAACTACACTCAAACACCAGCTGAATTACACACTAATGAATGGAAATCGCCCTATATCAGACACATTGATACAACGTATTACAAAATATCTTTCAAAGCATTAGACAAGGTTTTCCAGAGAACTAGAAGTGAGAAAAAGAAGTCGTCAAGAGGAAATATAGAGCAAAATCACCTGCCAAAAGATGAAATTAGTTTTGATAGTCTGAGCAACAGCTTCATTTGCCCAGGTGTCTCTGTTAAGCTTCATATTGAAAAGAAAAAAAAACAGTTAGGACATGTTTTATACTTCAAAACAACAGAATTGGTTGCATGAGATACACAGCAAGCAAGGAGTAAAAGTGCACATAAACAGAGTCAATACATGAACTCATACAAGCACGCCAAGTCGCCAATGATAGATAGACAAACACAAGGTAGAATAGTTTCTTGGTCTAACCATATGTGAGCTAAACTCTGTAGTCGACTGCAAATTCGCCAAAAGCCACTTGTCCTCAGCACTAGCAGCAAGTTTTGCCTACAAGTTTTCCATGGCAATAATAATAAATATACTGGAAAAAGAAAAAAAATGTAGGAAAAAAAAGAAGGAAGGGGAGGGGGGGAATAAGAGGATCTGTTCAAACTAGAGCAACCGAGAAGAACAAATAATCGCAATGAAGCATCAACAATACAACACGTCAAAAAACAAAAGCTATATTCTTGCTTGTAGACATCGACTGATCAACCCTATCATAAAGCTTGTAAATATGTATGGAGGTAGCTGCTTCATAACTGATTCACATGTCACAGATGTAACCCACGTTACCCAGACTCTTCATATTGTTTCACATTTTTGTGTCCGACAGCGGACACTCAGGACATGGATATGACACTTGGACACTTCATTTTAAGCCAAAAACTCGTAGAATTTTAGTAAAATAGTTGAGTCCAACACTTGGACACGTACCCATGTAGGATACTTGCAGCCGAGTCCAGTAACATAGGATGTACCTTTGTCATTATATAAGTTCTCTTCCAAGATTGCTTCTACTCATTCTTCTTAAACCCCAAATAAGAAAAATTACAAGTAATAAAGAATCGTATAGAGTATAGGCAAGTCATGCATTTGAGCCATAAGTAATTTAACCATACTCATCAGCTAAATCTAACCTTTTCAAAAGGACCCTGGAGCATCAAAGCAAAAGGAGGCCGATACAAAGCAGCAAGCTTATCATTAGAGCTCTCAGCAGTAGAAGCACCAGCGTTGTTAGATCCCCATACACCTGGGTCTTTGTTTTCCTCCTCGAAGTTACGGAAAGCAACCACTGAACTCCCCGATGCGTACCCCGACCTTGATGCTCTGGATCAAAACATAAGACAAGCATCATTCAGGCAGTTGAAATCAGCTAAGCCAGATGCACCACATTTAACATAGTAAGAGCAACAAGTAAAAGGCTGAAGACGGCAAAAGAGATTAACTACCACCAGTACTAGTCATTCCCAACAGCCATTTAAACCTCATTGTCATGGGTTATGACCATTTGACTTCCATGTATTAGTCCAAGAACTAATTTCCAGCATCATTAAATCTTGTTGCATTCTTAAAAGTTATAAAATTCCAATTTTGTGTGATTAGGGTTTTGACCATTTTTTTCCTTTGAGGCAAAAATAAGACATCAGTACACATACACCAAGGGGGTGTCACCCGTTTAAAAAGAAACAGTAAACACAAGAAAGGAAAACAATAGAAAGTTTGTCTTCTTATTTTTGTATATTATATTATTGCACACTCCAAACTTACCCCAAATACAGTAGGCATGTTTTATCATTATCCCTTACTAAAACTTCAGTTCTGCTAAGGGGCTGAATAAGGTTTAAGCGCAGAGCATATTCATTCAACTATGCAATGCCCAGCATCAAGGACCTCTTTATCCCAGTGAAAATGAAATACCACATCATGATTTATGCGCCAATTCCCACAGCATTCACAATGAAGCGGGCACACAAGAGCACAGCGAGGAGAAATCTAGGAAATTTAAACAAAAGGGCAAAATCAAATCGAAATACCCAAACATCACAGCGTCATCGTAGAGAGCCTCTCTTATCACAGGTAAAGGTGGACGCACATCATCACCTTCGTCTGTCCCTGAAACGGCCGTTACTACATCCCTGCCTAATACACTGTGCCAAAGTCCATAAAAGAAGATATGAAAGAGTCAAGCAACAGGATAAAAATCAACTAACTATATAAATACATATGCTGATTTGCAATGGTACCTGGAGCTGTGATCATCTGAAGAAAATGTATTTCCTTCTACGGGGAAAAAAGGTGAGGATGTCATTCCACCACCTTCAAACCCCACATAAAACAGCTGAATAGCTTCTTCAAGCTTCCAGCTCGTTGCCTGAGTCCAGAAACAATGGTACATAAGTCACTCATGTGCAAAAAAAAACAAGGACATTGGCACTGAAAATCATCAAAAGTGAAGAAAGTACAACCACAAGACAAAACCAAGCTCCCAAGAAATATCTAAAAAGTATACAATCAAAAATTCCTGGAATTCATGCAAACAACAGTTGAAGCCTAAACCAAAGGGATTACGAAGAAATAACAGATAAGGCCAAGTTCAAATATGTAAAGCCTTTATCGAAGATACAAAGTGTTCCAGTACAGCACTGAACATGATGGAGTTTAGAAGGTACCACAAAGTGCTTGATAAAGCCTAGGAGACTAATGAGGATAGAGGAGCAATAAACTTCATATAAGAAGCTTAGAAGAACTTATCCATGTCAATGCTACTAGTGAATAGTTCACAATACTTTAGTAACACTTCACTCAAGATGATCAAAAACAGCAAATCAATATTCAGGGCTTCGTCCAGCAGCTACTCACCAAACAATGGGTCTCTCACATCGTGAAATGGCCAAAAACCACCATTTGACGGAGTTTCAATATGAGAGATAGCTAACTTAGTAACACTGACTTTGTTTTTGTCGCATACAACCAATGGTTGATGTTAGTCTCAATCTTCATCACTGGTAAATATGGAAAAAGCAAAAAAAAACATACCCATGAAACAAGTCATGCTTGCACAATTTCATCTATCCAAACAGCAGTACACCCAGTCACATTATTTTCCCTATACTAAACTTGACTCCTTTCATCTGGTATTAAATGGCAGCCATGTAACCTATTTATGGCCTTAATCAATCTAATACACTCCCATTCAAAACCTAAGTTACTCCAGCACCACCAAATGTCTTCTACCATCCCCGCTTATCTATATATAATTCCACGTCATTTTATTTTTGGATCCTTAATAAATGAGTATATTTAATTTCTGTCCCTCTCTTACACTTCTCAATCCCTCCTCCAATATTTTACATTTCTCATCCAAAATCAGTACTCCGCTTGGGCAGGATCCACTTTGAACGTAACTGGGCATTAGGGTAATGATGTTGTTGTAATCTACTACTCTTCCCACCCAATAACTTTTCAGTTAAAAGAGTAATTCCCACCCAAACAATTAGATTCAACGGCTATATACTAGTACCCTTCAAACATCTAGCGAAATTTTCAACTTTACCACAATACCATACAAGAAACAAACTTTGGGCCCACATTTGATCTAAACTCCATTACCAAACTAGTCAATTGTACATTTCTCCTGTGAATTTATCTAGCTACAACATCAATTACACCCTGATCACAGTTTAATCACTAAAGTAAAAAAGAAACAACATTCTACACCCCAAAATCAGAAGCAAATGCAATTCTAGCCAAAATCCAACAAAGCAAACTTTATCACAACAAAACAACTTCTTTCAAGTTTCAACCCTAACACAGGTACAAGAAACTACTTAGCACCCACATTTGAGTCAATTTCAACTATTAAACGACTCGAATGCATATATCTCACATTAACTAATCCATTTATATCATCACTTATACCCTGATCACAGATTAATCACTAAAACTAACATTGTACGCCCAAAAAAATAAATAAGTCAAAAACCACTAACTAAAAACCCAACAAAGCTTCAAACTTTATCACAACTAACCAACAACTTCCACTTCAAACCCAGGTACAAGAAACTAATTCGTTGATACAAAGTAACGGCAAGTTATTAGGTACACCTTATACATACTCTCGAGTTTAGTTCAGGTACTTTTGATATACCTTTATACTTTTTTGTACATCCTACGAATTAGAAATTCACAACATTTCACTCTTATACATAAAAACCTATCAAAGGTACACAAAAAATAGATAAAAGTATACTCGAGAGACGCACTCTCGGGTGTATGCAATAAGTTCTGCAAATCGACCAACAATTCAACTCAATTGTGAAATTCCCACAGTAATTCAGTAAGATACTGTAACAAAGATTCAACCTTTACCACAAGTTCAAGTTTAGTTATGTACCTTTCATACTTTTGTGTACATCCTATAAATTACAATTTTTCAACATTTCCACTCTTATACATAAAAACCCATCAAAGGTACACAAAAATACATAGAAGTATACTCGAGACTACGCACTTCTGCAATAGGTTCTGCAAAGTAAGCAACAATTCAACTCGAGTGCGAAATTCCCACAGTAATTCAGCAGTTAGATAGTAAAGATTGAACCTTTATCACAAACCAACAACAATCCACCGAAACCCAGATAAACCAAACTAGTTTAAGACAGGTCAAACTCATATATAAGTTGATTACAACAATATGATTGAAAACCCAGATAATAAAATGAGAAAAGGAAGGAGGGGACAACCTGGAGGAATCGGCGGGCAGTGTCGGCGGTCTGGCCGACAGCGATCTCGAGGAAGGAAGTGACCATGCTTTGTTTCTCGGTGGGAGACAGAAGGTCCTCCATGGGGGATCTCACTTTTTAGGATGGTGATCAACTGATGATGATGAAATGGAGTTGTGTTTTGTTTTTGTTTTGTGTATTTTGCAGTTGGGATAGATACTTAGATAGTCTAGTCTATTGGAGTATGTTTTGGACTTTTTATTAGGGCTCTTTCTTTCTTCCTTTTTATACACGATATAGTAAAGCTTTATTGAGTGATTTATTGGACTTTCTAGTGGGATTTATTGAGTGATATTTATTGAGTGAGTGAGTGATGGACTGATGGCAGTAGTCGTTTCTTTCACTTCCAATTCACTCCATCAGTTATTTTTTGAGGAAGTGGATTTAGCTATTTTTTCGATTTTTGGTTTTGGGAGTACTATGTGGGAAGAAAATTATTGAGAAAAACAAGGGAATTATTGTAGTGTGTTGATTATTTATTTAGGAAAATTTGAGAGGAGTGATCATTAGGGTCAAACACAAAATTTTATAAAAGTTCGTTTAATTTTATTTCTTGTCGATTAACTCAAGATATTTGCAAGCCCAAATTAAATAAGAGATTTATATGTATTTATATGGCTTTGTAGCCTCCGCTACTAGTTCTACCATTAAATTATACGGTCTCTCCCAAGATAATCTGATTTTCAAATGATTTTTTTATTTATTCATGAATTAGGTATTCGTTTATTCATCCTAAAAATACAACTTGTCATGAACACTAGCCTCCACCCCTAAAAACACCATATTCACCCAGACAACAACAACTCACCCTAACAACACCACGTAAAACACTTGTCCTACACCAAAAAACCGAACACTATCACCATCACAACCTTAAAATGTTAATCACAGTACACCTCAGTCTTACACCTTATCCCTAGCCCTAAACCACCACCCCGCCTCGAAAAATCCACTCCCCCTACTAATAAAGTTGAGACTGGTTTAGTGTTGACGGAGGAGAGGATCAACTATTCGAGTTCGTGTTTAGTAATTCGTTCTTGGTGATAGGAGGGGTGAAAGTGTATGAAGAGAGTGAAAGCTCATGCCAAAGAAAAAAGTGCCTAATGAAAGGGGAAGATTGATGTCTTATAAGGTTTGAATTGGTGATATTGGGTGTAGTGATTAGTTGACGGGTGGTGGTGATTATTGGGGGTGGAGGTTAGTGTTGAGGATTGAGATGGTTGTTTTGGGGATGAAAGGACCAAAATTGGGTAAAATGAGGCAAAACGTGATTATTTAGAAATATCAAAAAATAATGATTAATAAAAAATTGTAATAGTAGAGATTAATCCTATCAAACTCTTTTTTAGTCCATTTGATTTTGGTGGTTTAATAGTTTTGACTTTGACGATCTTGTATATAGGTAACAATAACATCTAGTTTTATGAGAGACCGTCTATTTTTATTATAAAAGTAGAGCCAGCCATGTTATCCCAATAAATGCATATAAATTTACAACTCTAGTTGACCTTATAGGAAGATTAAGGAAATTTAGCTTGTAAAGAGTTGATATATTTTTATTAAAAAAAAGGTATTTTCTAAATAATTTGTGTAACAATAATAACAAGATAATCAAACTTCTAATTTTGAAAGCTAATGTAATAAACTTGAATAGTGAATCATTGTTTGGTTGGAGAAGTCATTAGTTTTTCGTTTTTTTTAAAAAAGACATTTCACTGCCAAAGACAATTAGTGATATTAATTCCAAATATTCCCAAAATACCAAAATATCATATGCATATTGTGATGAGATTTGTGAAATTAGGTGGCCGAAATCATATACTCCCTTTGTTTTCATATGATGTTCCTGTTTTGACTTTGGGCACTATTCATAAGTAGAGATTGATTTGTGGCTACTTTCCAATATATAAGATAAAATATAGTCAGGTGAGATCTTGTTTGATTTGTCTTGATGAGTAGATTAAGAATATCAAACTTTTATAATTTTTACTAACATATAACTAAAGATATTTAACATATAAAATGTGCG
>CAAKMY010036535.1:6473-20186 GCA_901111285.1 Corrigiola litoralis
AGTTTGATAATGGTAGGAAGGGCATGCAGTTTTTCCCTTAGTACTCCAACCCGATAACATTGCATATCCTGGAAAATCACTGACTGTTTACATCAAAGACACGCGCATATCAAACCGTTTTCTACTCAAGCTGTCATATGTTTTAATGCCATCTGTCCACAACTTTTGTAAATCCTTTATTAAAGGTTGCATCTTGCAACAGGAGTTTCAACGCTCTTTATTTCCCCGCAACCAGGAAGCCCAACCTGCTACAACAACTAGACATCCAGCAACCAAACAGAGATATTTCATCTCGTTGCAGAATAAGATTCTAGTGTTGTCTGGACTTCCAGAGCACAACAAGCTGAACATGATTCAGGATGTATGATTCCAACAAGGATCCAGGATGCATGATTTCAAGTTGCAAGCAAGGGACACATCCAGAGTTCCAGTATGGAACATAAAGTTGATCCTGCTCTGGAACGGTACGTGGTTTTGTTACAGAAAGCTAATCCAGCTTTGGAACAGAAAACTGTTCTGGAACAGATCGAGGTTCTGTTACAAAAAGCTGGTCCATAGAAAGCTGCACCAGAAAGGAAGCTGCACCAAAAAGGAAGCTGCACCAGAAAGGAAGCTGCACCAGAAAGAGTTCCGCACCATAAAGAATTCTATAACAGAATGTGTTCTGGACTAGAGAGACCTGGACTAGAGAGGTCTATACCAGAGATTCGAGCAGACCAGGATCTTGATCGTGACACGCAGAATATGACCTGTTGCAGCAACTTACTTCGTGTGATACGCGGTCCCTTTACTTTCATTCCTCTTATGACATATTAAGGAAAGGTAGAGGTCACATTTTGTGTGGACAACAGAGCTGCTCAAAGATCCGTAAGAAAAGATGCTCCTGGTACAAGCAGGACCACAAGTCACTATCTCTAATTGTGACCTTGTTTGTACTTTCTGTTGGTTGTTATGGACTACATTTATGGTTGTTAGGACCACTCCATTTTGGACAACCACATGCCTTGGAGAGAAAGGAGAATACCACAAAAGAGTAGAGCCAACTACCTCACACATTTACCTTTTGTTTTACATTTCTAGTTGTAACTTTTTATTTTACTACTAGTTTGTCTTGTTGTAAGATGTGATTATAGCCGTCGGATGGAGTATGTTGTAGGACATATCCTTAGGGTTTTCGGACATGGTTCCTTGCCTATATAAGGACCTCTCATCACTTGTAAAAAGCAGATTATGATTATGTTAAATTGAAATGAGAATGATTTGTGCTTCATTTTACCCGAGACCTGTGTGGCTCAAACCCTCTTGTTAGTTCTTACCTTTGTGGGAGAATTACAAGTGTTCTACCTTTGTGCGGAACAAAACCTTAGTGAGTTATTCCTTTAAGGCTTATTCCAATGTAAGCTTGGTTTAACTTTCATATCCCTTTCATTTTTGTTCTTGTTTTGCTTGTTTAACAACCCGAAAATACAACACCACAGAAATATTCAACCTTTTTTTCTTTCACTCTTAAAATCACTCAAAATTTGAAGTCTTCCGCTTAGTTTATGCTGCAAAATGGTTATTAGAGCAAGGTTTTGGTTGGAGTGATTAAATTTGCAAACTTTCGGAACTGAACAGAAAAATTTTTGACAGTGAATTTTCTGGACTGTCTTGCATTTGTTTCTGAATCCTTGGGTGTGTAAGACCATTTGAGAGTTAGTTCACAAAGAACCCGACCTAAAACTTGTTTTACAACCTTAAACACAACCTTGCAAAGTTAGAGCCACATTGTAGGATTTGTTTTCTACTCGTGTGAGATTTTCGGAGTTGAATTTTGTTCTGGTCGTAACAACAATTTCTGAAGGTGAACTTGAATTTCTCTTGCTTAATATGGGGCCAGATTTACACTCTCAAAGTTTTTGTACCAGGTCTGCACTGACAACATCTGGTGTACAAAGAAAAATTCATCGGTCTTATGGATCTTCACATGCGTGTTCTCTTATGGACATATGCTTGAGTTCTTCACCTGACCCTAGAGGCAGAGGTAGATCCTCATGCTTTCCTTTGTTTTATGGTGATAGCAAGAGGAGAGTTTTACTCTTGGTTGGTTGATGTGGAGATGTTATTTAAGCGTAAGATATTTTCTGATGAAAGGAAGTTTGAGATGGTTGTTTCTTACTTAAATGGATTTGCTTTGAGTTGGTTTAGCAATCTTGAGCTTACTAGATTAATGAAGGGCAAGAAAAAATGTGTTCTTGTGTTAAACTCCAATGGTATTTGCGTTTTCAGTTTATGTTCAATTCTAATGTGAAAGATAGCTCCTTTTGTGATTCTTTGGCTGTTCTTGAACCTAGTGTGTATGAAAGTAAGGAGTTCAATCTTAAGGAGAAGAATGTAGAGAGTCATGTTGTTTGGAAAGACTTGGTGTCTTCTAGTGTGCATACAACCGAAATCATTGTTGAGCATGCTATGGTGTCTACAAATGACTTACTTATGATTTCTGAGCATGAACATGACATTGCTAAAGGACTTCATGTGGTGCTAAACACTCCTAGTGCTGTTGAACACACTAGTGGAGAGAATACTTGTTCTTTGGTCGAAGGCAGAATCCTGGACCAGAAAAACCTGGACCCCAGAATCCTTGAACAGAAAGTCCTGGACCCCAGAATCCTTGACCAGAGTTTCCTGGATTGCACAGTCCCGCAACAGACTGTTCTGGACCGCCGTGTCTTGGACCAGACTGTCCTGGACCAGACAGTCCTCGTTCTCAGATTCCTGGATCATATTGTCCTGGACAAGAGAGTTTTGAGTCGAAGAATCTTGGACCAGATTGTCCAGGACCAGAGAATCCTAAACCGTAGGGTTCTAGATCAAATTGTCCTTGATCAGATAATCCTGAACCAGAGTATCTTAGAACAGACAAGATACAACCAGACAACAGAAGCTAACCTTGAAAGGTCAAGCTATGGGCTGGTGAAGTGCAAAATGAAGACGTTTACACTTGAGCATTTTTCAGAGTTGGTTCCCACAACCAGAGCATTGTTATTGGTCACAACTCATCCTGAAAATTCTGTCACCTTGAGTGAATTTCATAAACTTGCTCATGCACCCACTTGTCTATATCCTACTCCCACAAAATTTAACCTTGGATGGGAAACACATAGAGTGTGAGTTTTCTATCGAGTGAAACTATTTGGGGAAATCTGTTTGGCATTCTACAGCCAAGTAACAGATATTTTTGTTGGGAAACACTAAGTGAGAGAGAGAGAGAGAGCCCTTTGTGTCCAAGATGCACCTGCTCCTGTTCACCAGAGGACCTAGTCTCACTGGTTATGCTACTGCATAGAATTGTCAACCAGAAGAATGTATTTGGGAGCTTGAGAAGCTATTCCTACTTCTGGTCCAATAATACATGTTACTTGTGTGCAGAGGCACAAATGCATATATTTCTAATCGATGGAATCTTCCATCGTACATTGAAGATGATGAATTGAAAGTCAGAGTTGTTCTTTTCAATCCTATTCCAGAAAGGATCAAACTGTCTGGCCGAGCACTTTCTCTTCTTTCGTTCGCCAGACCTGCAAGTATGCGAGCAACCTATTTTGTTTCTGATCCAGAAGAGTTTTGTTCCGACTTCTTTATGCTTATGCCAGAGCATCTGCTCTTTGAACTACTTCTGCTTGTAATCAAGGTTCTGCTCAATGAGCTGCTTCTGCTCCAAAAGGATATGCACCAGGAATGCTCAACTAGTGTACGATCCTGGATGCAGAATGCTGGTCCTGCAAGCACAATTCCACTCATCTGAAGTGCATGGTGTCAACCGGAGGAGTTCTGCTACTTATACTTTTGACCCTGGAGGACGCAGTGGTGTAGACCAGAGTTGGTCCGAGCAGAAAACTGTAGCATAAACTTTGCTTGCTTGCTAATATTTTGAGTGATTGAGACAAGAAACAAAACAAAGGTGGTGTCTTTTTGTGTTGTTATAATTTTCCTGAGTATAATTGATGAAAATAACAGTGAAATGAAAGGATATGAAAGTCACTCCTTAAGCTCACTAAAGAATGAACTTAGAAAAGAAGCTAACTGATGTCGTTCCCCACACAGGTAGAACTACCTTGCTATTTCTCCACATAGGTAGAAATGAACACAGGGTTGAGCCACACAGGTCTCACAAGAAATGCATAAGCAACTCTCAATTTTTGTGTATTTTCATAAAATCAGTCTAAGTGTTACATGAGAGTGCAAGGCCCTTTATATAAGCAGGCACGAAATGCAAACCCTACAAAGACAAGCAATAAAAGAGGAAAGATCTCAACTCTTTTACCACTATCAATTACAATAAAGCAGTAAAAAGATGACAACTAGAAAGGTAAAAAAAGGTAAAAGCTGAGGTAAGTGAGTCTCCTTCTCTTTCTAGTCTTCCTTGCTCTCGAAGCATGTGAGTCGTTCAAATGAAGTGGTCCTGGAAGCCTTAAATGTAGCTAACAATAGACAAAAGAAAGTACAGACATGGTCACTATCAGATATGGTGACCTGTGGTCCTGTTGTACTCTGACCAGTTGTTCTGACGGCTTCCGAGGCAACTCCTTGTCGTGTCTTGCTTGTCACTATCACCTCTGGTTATCATTATTGTAGCAGACTTGCACTAAGTTGGAGGGACCTTCAGCTTTATTCTCCTAGAACAGAATTAAACTTAAGTAAGAGTTAAGGTCAAGGAGACCAGAACCTTGCAGGCAGGACCAGCTCAGATCGAATTCCCCAACACCCCAAGCTGTTTGAATTGTAAGAAGCAACCAGGTTCCTCTGCCTTCTGATCGTACCAAGTCTGGTCTAGGTTTTTCTGTTCCAGAGCTGGACCAGGTTTCTGTTCCAAAAACCTGCAGCTCCAAGCAGACCAACAACAGTATAGACATCTTCCTTGCATACTTATTATGGTCTACAGTTGTTCTAGCATTTTCATTGGTGTATGATCCAGGAGGTTATGGTTTTGAGACCTTCAACCTGTTACTTATGGTCAATCTGTTTGCCGGAGCAGAGCAGAACGAGAGATTTGGTGTTTTTCCGCTCCATAGTGATAGCTTGTACGCCAAGAAGCTTGAGCTTGTTACCTGTTTTGACGTACATCAAGCTCGTGTGATTATTGTTTTTGATCCAGGTGGATTTGTTCCGAATATGGCCTGCTTGTTGATCATCATTGTACATGATGGCAAGACCAAGCACGATGAGAGAGCTTGTGTTTTTCTGGTCATAATGCTAACTTGTATTGCAAGAAGCTAGAGTTGTACTCTCTGTTCAAGGAGTACTTTATTATTCTGGTGTTTGATCAAGGAGGGATCTATACATGCTCTTCTCATCTATGTGTTCTGCTACAAGGATGTGTTGTGTTAATCTTGAAGAAATTTGAGGGCAAATTTCTTTCTAAGGAGGGGTGGATGCAAAAGGAGTTTGAACGCTCTTTATTTCCCCGCAACCAGGCAGCCCAACCTGCTACAACAGCTAGACATCCAGCAACCAAATAGAGATATTTCATCACGTTGCAGAACAGGATTCTAGTGTTGTCTGGACATCCAGAGCACAACAAGCTAAACATGATTCAGGATGCAGAATTCCAACAAGGATCTAGGATGCATGATTTCAAATTGCAAGCAAGGGACACATCCAGAGTTCCAGTCTGGAACAAAAAGCTGATCCTGCTCTGGAACAGAACGTGGTTCTGTTACAGAAAGCTGATCCAGCTTTGGAACTAGAAAACTGCTCTGAAACAGAACGAGGTTCTGTTACAAAAGATGGTCCACAAAAAGTTGATCCAGCTTTGGAACAGAAAACTGCTATGTAACAGAACGAGGTTCTGTTACAAAAAGTTGGTCCATAGAAAGCTGCACCAGAAAGAAAGTTGTACCAGAAAAGAAGCTGCACCAGAAAGAGTTCTGCACCAGAAAGAATTCTATAATAGAATGTGTTCTGGACCAGAGAGACCTGGACTAGAGAGGTCTGGACGAGAGATTCGAGCAGACCAGGATCTTGATCATGACACGCAGAATATTACCTATTGCAGCAACTTAACTTCGTGTGATACGCGATCCCTTTACTTTCATTCCTCTTATGACATATTAAGGAAAGGTAGAGGTCACATTTTGTGTGGACATAAGAGCTTCTCAGAGATCCGTTAGAAAAGATGCTCCTGGTACAAGCAGGACCACAAGTCACTATCTCTTATTGTGACCTTGTTTGTACTTTCTGTTGGTTGTTGTGGACTGCATTTATGGTTGTCAGGACCACTCTATTTTGGACGACCACATGCCTTGGAGAGCAAGGAGAATACCACAAAAGAGGAGAACCAGCTATCTCACACATTTACCTTTTGTTTTACATTTCTAGTTGTAACTTTTTATAGTCGTTGTGAGATGTGATTATAGTCGTTAGATGGAGGATGTTGTAGGCCATATCCTTAGGTTTTAGGACATGGTTCCTTGCCTATATAAGGACCTCTCATCACTTGTAAAAAGCATATTATGGTTATGTTAAATTGAAATGAGAATGCTTTGTGCTTCCTTTTACCCGAGACCTGTGTGGCTCAAACCCTCTTGTTACCTTTGTGGGAGAATTACAAGTGTTCTACCTGTGTGGGGAACAAAACCTTAGTGAGTTATTCCTTTAAGGCTTATTCCAATGTAAGCTTGGTTCAACTTTTATATCCCTTTCATTTTTGTTCTTGTTCTGCTTGTTTAACAACCCGAAAATACAACACCACAGAAATATTCAACCTTGTTTTATTTCACACTTAAAATCACTCAAAATTTGAAGTCTTCCGCTTAGTTTATGCTGCAAAATGGTTATCAGAGCAAGGTTTTGGTTTGGGTGATTAAAGTTGCAAACTTTTTCTTTGAAAAGTTTTGAACTTGTTAAGGTGTTCTTCTTAGAACATTTTCTGGGAAAAGTTCACTCCTTTTTCTGTTTTGTTCTTGTTTTTTGGAACGAAAGTTTTTCTCTTGTTTGTGTTTTCTGTTATGTTTCCTTTTCTATTTTTCTTGAACAAAATTTCTTGACTTGTTGAGAAGATTTTTCTGTTTCAACTATTCTGGAACAAATTTTTTTTTTTCTTATGTCTGTAAAGATTTTTCTGTTCTGTTCCGAAAGTTGCAAACTTTCTGTTTGTAACAGTGCATAAATTTTGATTTCTGACAGGGTCTTTGATAGTGAATTTTCTGGACTGTCTTGCATTTGTTTCTGAATCCTTGAGTGTGTAAGACCATTTGAGAGTTAGTTCACAAAGAATCCGACCTAAAACTTGTCTTACAACCTTAAACACAACCTTGCAAAGTTAGAGCCACATTGTAGGATTTGTTTTCTACTCGTGTGACATTTTTGGAGCAGGATTTTGTTCTGGTCGTAACAGCAATTTCTGAAGGTGAACTTGAATTTCTCTTGCTTGAGATGGGGCTAGATTTACACTCTCACAGTTCCTGGACCAGGTCTGCACCGACAACATCTGGTGTGCAAAGAAAAATTCATCGGTCTTATGGATCTTCACATGCATGTTCTCTTATGGACTTATCCTTGAGTTCTTCACCTGCCCCTAGAGGTAGAGGTAAATCCTCATGTCTTCTTTGTTTTATGGTGATAGCAAGAGCTTGGTTGGTTGATGTGGAGATGTTATTTGAGCATAAGATATTTTCTGATGAAAGGAAGTTTGACATGGTTGTTTCTTGCTTAAAAGGATTTGCTTTGAGTTGGTTTAGCAATCTTGAGCTTACTAGATTAACGAAGGGCAAGAAAAAGATGTGAGGTCTTGAACAACCTGACACTAGAGAATGTAAGCATGTAGACTCTTCCTTTACTTAGAATCGTTCTCTTTTGCCTGAACTTGCCTTTAATTGACCCATTTGTCATGCAGGTGTGTCGTGATCCCTGGAAAGGTTTAAATCTTCCCCCTAGCATCCTTGCTGCACGTGACCTCAGCCTACGTCGCGTGCTTTTTGAGTGCCCCAAGACCATCATATGGTACTTGGGTGAGCGAGTCCTCTGCCAGACCATGGGGACTGCTTTGGTGCCTGTATATCCCTCCAACATGTACTGGCTGAGGACCAGAGAGCTCAGGGGCGGATTGGCATTCCGGCTACCGACTTGGTATATTCGGACATGGACTATGCCACCTTCGCCGCTCGCCTAGCTCCGGATGTACGGGTGAGGAGAGTATGTAACTGCTCACCTCTTTAACTTCTTTCATTTGCCATGGTTGTCTATTATGCTCTAACCTTTGCTCTTTTGTATGGCTTTGCAGGTGACCACTGATGCTGAGAGAGCCGACTTCGAGGAGGCCGTGGGTGCAGATGTTGCTAGGATGGCACCACGACGCATGCCAAGCGCTCGTGACACTCTTTCTTCGGGCACGGTGGAGATCGCTACCAACTTCGAGTCCCCATACTATGAGACCTTGACTCCTGTGCCTGATGACCAGATCGAGGGTTGGCCGATTTCTGCTCCTGTAAGTCTTTTTTAACTTTTTATTTCAGACATTCCCCCATTCACACCTTTCAACCATTTCATGACTTGATTCTTTGTCCTGTGCATCAGCTCACCCGACCTGAGACTAAGAAAGTCTTCCGCCTCCTTTCTACCTTCAAGGAAGGCTACAAGAGGTGTAGGCCCGAGCTTGCCAAACTGAAGAACGCTATGTCTTGCCAGCGCATGAATGTGGTAAGTAACTTTTCCTCGAGACTTTTACTTACTCCTTTTGCTTCTTATTTTCTCATAGTTTTCCCTTTGCATTTCAGGCATCCTTTACTTTCCAGCGTTCTAGGAGCTCTGCTGGTACACCTCGTCCCTCTACTGCTGGGATGGGAGCTCCTAGGCCTCCTTCTGCTAGGCCTCCAGTTGGCGGTCCTCGACCTTCAGGTGGAAGGTCTCTTCAGGCTAGGGAGGATACCAGTTCTCAGGTTCGGCCACGCCACTCTACCTCCTCGATCCCGGCAAGGACCCAGCTAGGTAAGGGTTATTCTTCTCAGGTTCCTCCTCAGCACTCCACCTCTACCACTAGTGCCATGATTCCTTTGTCTTCTAAGGTTGTGCACCAGGATTATCCTCAGTGACCCCATCAGGAGTACCCTCCGAGAACTCAGCATAGTTCGCATCCTAAGAGGGGTTTGCAAAATAACGCCTCTCAATGAGTAATTATATGTAGCCCGGGCATCGCACGGGTTATGCAACTAGTTTACAATAAACCCTATGAGGATGAACTCCGGGTATTATGTTCTGAAAGAAAAAATACAAAATGATTGAAAAAGGAAAAATATGTTGAGCCCGGGTACGGGCTAGACCAACAAACTAGGTAAATATACTAATCTAATACGATGTATTAATTAGCTGAATAACAGTTTGTATATTGTTCTAGAGTAGAACTTTGGTGAGACAGTCTCCCCAAAAACTTATTGTGAGACCAACTCCCACCCACCTTTCATACCCCTCTCACCTTACCCACCTCCTTTGTCCTCATCCCTACCATCGCCACCACCCTCCACCTCAAACCCCTCCCCCACCACCCCACGCTAGCCCCGTTTGTCGAAGCACCGACATGCCTCCCCCCATTCGCATTTATCTCTCTCTCCTCTCCTTCTCCACGTGTTTTTCTCTTTTGCCCCCACCGCAGCAGCCCCCCCACCCCTTCCCCGCGCGCACGCGACATCGACAACAATTAGACGCCTATAACAACTTATCACTCCGACAATGTTCTTTTTTTTTTTTTTTTTCTTTTTGGCAAACCTTTGGTTTGGGCCGCTAAGTGCTTCGCATATGGGTCCGAGCCGTTACTAAAGAGTAAACGGTACCCCACATGGTGCGTCTCCGGCAACGATCACGACTAAAACAAAAGTTGAAGGGGGTCTTTGCTCGTTACAAAAACTCAGATGTTGCAAAAACGAAACATTTTCTGGCTAAATGGAGGCCGGAATCGGAATCTTCGTCGAAAATATGTTCGGGATTGGGTGTTGTCGCCGAAAAGTGATGTCGTCGGTGCCGGACAACGCCGGCGGCTGGTGGTCAATGCCGGCGTCATATATGGCCGACGGGTGCCGGTGGGGGAGGAGAAATTAGGGTTTGAGAGTGAGGGATAGTTTGGACTTTTCAAGTGGTTTAGTGAAGGGTAGATACGTCTCATCGATGTTTTTGTGATTTTTCTAAGCACACACGCCTAAATCGAGGTTAGATTAGTAATATTATCAATCGTGAGTTTACTAAACGTTAATAGCTCAACGACCCAAAAGATTAGGAGGAATGATAGGCCAAACGTACCTATTAAGTGCAATTAGAGGGCCCCTTAGAAAAAGACAAAAAAAAAAAAAATTACCTACTACTCTTACTGTTTTACACTAGTGGACATGTTTACCCTTTCTTTTAATAGTGCCAAACACGAAAATGTCCAGTAAAAAGGTGGGGCCCTCCAATAATTAGCTCCCATTGAAACATTATTTCTCAAAAATTAGTTCAAGTAAAACGACGGGAACAGAGGATCGAGCAAGCAGGACCAGCAGAAGGTGCAAACTAGCCGGAAGAGAGAGAGAGAGAGATGGCAGACAGCCCATATGAGAGAGTGAAAGGAGGGCGCCTAACATTCAAAGGAGGAGCAGTAGCAACCCACAGTAAAAGCATCGACAAGAAGAAGAAAAGAAGAACAAAAACAAGTGCAAAGATCCCCAAGAAGACCACCAACAACAACAAGAAGAGGCTGCTGATGTTATAGCCGGTGAATCCGTAGAGCCAATGTACACCATCGATGCGGCGAAGAAGATGAAGTACGAGGAACTCTTCCCCGTCGAAACCAAGAAGTTTGGTTATGACCCTAAAGCTAAGGTTAAGTCTGTTGAGGATGCTCTTGATGACCGTGTCAAGAAGAAGGCTGACCGCTATTGCAAGTAGAGGTATTTTTCATTCAACCATTATATCCTACTAACATTAATGTTTATTTATTTATTTATTTCGGAGCACACAAAGTCGAAGATAAGATGCGAACCCCCCACACTCTCAATTAGGACACGATACTTCTTTCATGGATTGTCAGGTGAAGCTGGGTTTTTCTTCTTGTTATGAGTGGTGGAGTTGATTTGCCAATTTTTTTTAGTGGGAAGGAGGATATTGTTATAGGACCGTCTTACCAAGTATCACTCGGGCTTGTCCTAATATTTGGGACATAAATTCTTAGAAAAGACGGTATACTTTTATCAACCCAAACTTCCTATATGCCAAGTCAAATAAGAGATATATTTTTCTTTGTTGAGCCAATATGGCTCTACTTTTATGATAAAAAAAAAAGACGCTCTTCCATGACTCTCTGCTGTTGGGAAGTCCAGGGCTAGGGAGCATTATATTTAGTCTCATAATTCTTAATTGGAGAGTCTTACCTGGAAATTTGGAACCCTGCGAATGGCATGTGGTGAGGAGATGTGTTCATTGGCTATGTGCTTATATAGTTGTGTCTGTTTGAGGGAGTGAAGAAACTCAACATGTTTGCCAAGTGGAAATGTACTTAGATGATTCAGTAATAAAGGAGAATAATTTTGTCTTATGTCACGCATTCAATTCGAAAATTAGGCGTAATTCATAGCGATGGTATTGAATTTGTCACTGTAATCAGGTTCCGTTGAGCATAGGCAGACACTTTTCAGTTTTCAGGAAGCACAGCAAATTTATCTTGGCTTTTTTTGCCATTGCTCTATGAGGCTGTTGTATAGATGTACTTGTCATACAAAATCCTCCCTCTTGTGTGGAAGGTCGTTCTAGGTTTCTTATGCTAATCAGGGCTTCTTGGTAGCTCTAGTTGGTGTTCTTTGAGCTCCTCTTCAGAATGCTTTGATACTACTAGTGAGCGTTTGAGGTTGACTTACAGTTTATTGGCTTGATGTTACTCCTAGAGCTCGATGGAGATAAGAATAGAATTTAGGAAAACATGATACTTCAATATGTATTGGCTGCGAGCTTTTTTTATGTTGTATCCAGGGGTGGGTTTTATATACATGTTTTTAAAGCTAAGTGAGAGTGAGTTGAATGTTGAACATATCAAGGTCAAGGACCCTTTTTGTGTTGCTTGAACATGCCAGCCACTCTTAAATTAATAATGGAGTGAAACATATTGGACCAAAAGAAAAAAAAAAAAAGAAGATAATGGAAAAGGTAGTGTATCAATTTGCCATTAGGTAACATTAGATAATTTAATATTTTAAGCTATTAGACGTTGGCATCTTTGTCTAGTGTTATCGAGGGTAAAAAAGCTGGACGCTTCACTTCTCTGTCTGGACTGGTCTCGTTACTTCTGCAGCTCCACTATGTCATTCCTTAATTGTTCGGCATTAAGGCGGTGGAGATGAAGGTTTTTTGCTGTAGATTATGGTTTCAATCTATATCACTAATTTCTAATTTCAATAGAGTCTAGAAGAGTAATATTTGAGTGATAGGCTTAAGTGGAGAACTGAGATATCTATTGTCTTGGAGACAAGGCAGATGTCAGAGTTTTCACATCTACCCATCAGAATTTAGTTGTGCCCCCTGACAGTCTTTCAAGGTTGATCAAAGATAAAAGCATAATCAGTAGTAGCATTAGAGTGAAAAGGAATAATGAAAAATCTTCCAATTATCTCCTCTACGAATGTTACATATGCTAGTGAAAACCTTTGTCCACAGTATAAGTTCTAAGTTGTGTCCGGTGCGTTGAGTTGCAAAGGCGTGTGCATCACAAACAAGAGCTAGAAAAGCATTTTTTATTTATTTATGAAATGTCATTTTTTAATGATATCCTCTACAAATATGCTTTCTAGTTTTTTGGTTTTAAAGGAGGGATTATACTTAAAGAAGCAATAAGTAGAAACTTTGAATAAGAATGATTGGGTACACAATGTGTAGCTTGAGTGCTTCACATGTACACCATGTGGCTCATTGTCTACGCTGGGTCTCTAGCTGCAGAACCACACCTTGCAAGTTGCACGCTTTTAAAAACTAGAGTTCCCTTGATGTTTAGCTCCCTAAGCTCCTGAGCTGCTCTTCCTTACAGATCACTGCTACTAAGTATGATGTGTACATTTATCTCCTTGTGGCATTTGCATGTTTTCAAGGTTTCATCTCCCTGTGTCCTTCACAATGTTTATCAATAACTTTATCCCAAGCTTTGATCTGAGTATCGCTCAACTGAAGCTCTTCTATGAGTATCGTGCATCAGGTTGGTTTATTGAGCTCATGCATGATTCCTGCAAGAGCCTTGTGGCTGACTCTTGATGTAGGTCTTACTTGTTAGTGTTCCAAAAATATTCCTTCTCTCCTACATTAAATTATGGCTCTCTAAAAGATGTCTCTTTTTACTTGATCATGGATGATGTGTACTTCCTTGATCTAGGAGCCTCCGTGAAGCTTAGTTGTAAATAGCGCGCTCTAGGTGCGGGGCGCAGTCAGGCGTTTGGCCCAGCGCTTTTTTGGGTGAGGCGATAGCGTTTTCGAAAGGCGACGAGGAAGCCCCAGAAGCGCGCGCCTCGGGCTGAGGCGAGAAGCGACGCTTTTGTGCGCTTCGTGTGGGTTTTTTAATGAAACGTGTATTGCGGTTTTTTGTTACTGTTATACGGTTTTTTTTTAAAAATTTTCAGGTTTGCTCATAGCTGGTCATTTTTAAAATGAAACAAAAGATGAAACCCTAACTGCCGCCCACACACCGCCGTCAACCAGCACCGCCCACTGCCGCCCACTGCCGCCCTCTTATTT
>CAAKMY010036543.1:1843-12696 GCA_901111285.1 Corrigiola litoralis
TTGATCTTTATCTTTAATCATGAATAGTGCTTAAAAGTAAAATGGGAAGAATAAGAAGAAATGGAGGTAGTAGTTTTTTAGCTTTTCTGGGTTCAGCTCCTCGTTTTGTACCTAAAAAAAAATACAATAGATACCAACCAGTTCTCACATGACCGATTATGTTCATTATAATTTTTTGGTTTTTCCATATATCTTCTCTTATCTTTTTTTATATGATATCTTCTCTTACCTAAATTTATATATTTATTATAATAACTAGTTGAGAATCTAGAACACTTAGATTAATTAATAAGGGGTTGTTATTTATTAATCAGAAGTTTCGGGTTCGATACCATGGAAATATAACAGTGTTAAAACTCATAAGAAGAGCTTCGCCACCCTATTGGTCCTACTCCGCTCGAATCCAAACTAAATCAAATTGTTAAAACCAAAAAAATAACTAGTTCAGACCTAGTATCATTATGACATGTTGTAAAGTATTTATCTTAGAGATACACAAATAATATGAATGTCACTTTGAATATTATATAGACCATTAGTCAACTTGCTCAAGTTGTAAGGAGCATTAATTATTTAGTAAGTGTAATTAGAATATATGCCGTTAAAAGTGGCTTTGTTGATGAGCATCTTGCTTGCTAAGCCTACTTGTGGCTTGTAAGTTTGGGTGTTTTCTACAAAGGGTCTATCGAATCCAAACTAAATCAAATTGTTAAAACCAAAAATAATAACTAGTTCAGACCTAGTATCATTACGACATGTTGTAAAGTATTTATCTTAGAGATACACAAATAATATGAATGTCACTTTGAATATTATATAGACCATTAGTCAACTTGCTCAAGTTGTAAGGAGCATTAATTATTAGTAAGTGTTAGAATATATGCCGTTAAAAGTGGCTTTGTTGATGAGCATCTTGCTTGCTAAGCCTACTTGTGGCTTGTAAGTTTGGGTGTTTTCTACAAAGGGTCTATGGATCCATCACTATATTGAAAATGGTAAGATTTATCTAACTCTGTCGATTGCAAGCACTAATCAGAAGCCGTTTGTATGATCATATAAAGTATCATATATAATTCAATGAACATAACCCCTTATAGGAAATAAATAAACTCCCACAAGGAGAGACAAATAATCCCACAATTAAAATAGATAAACTCTCACATATAGAAGAAACAACATTATTTCTATCTACATTGCCTGAAATGAACATAATAATGAAATCCAGGTAAGAATAGTCAAAAATTGGTAATTCCTGACCTAGAGTTAGGGTTTACATAGGGAGGAGAAAGGGAAAAGAGGAGAGGTTACAAAACTTACAATTAGTTTGATGCATTGTTTGTTACTATTGTATTCTAAAGTTTGTAATATGCATCAATCCAAGTCCAATATTTGTACTTATAACATCTCATACAAACTAATTTCCGTTTTTGGACTTCTATGCACAAGTGAAAAATATATGTAGCAGCTCCCACATTTTTCAAAAGTGTGTTGCTTAATTTCTAAGTTAAAATTAAAGTAAAAATTAAGTACTACAATCTTATGACTGGATATACTTTTAGAGGCAAATTAGACCACCTCTTTCAATTATTTATGCATTTCCGGTTATACTCAACTTTACAGTAGACAACTCTTCACGAAATATTGGAAGGGGAAAAACATAAAGAGTGATCAAGAGCATATACGCCTTTTTGGCATCAAAAAATTATTAAAATAAGCTCTAAAAAATTTGACTGAAAACTCGATATTTGTCACAAATTTAGTTAAAGTAGTCACCTTTTATCAGTATTGTGAAAAGTGACCACTAATAAACCAGATTGTAATTTATACAATACTTTCTATATCAACATTATTGTTTGTGTAAATGAGATAACGAGAGAATGGTAGTTGAATGTGTGTTAGTACATTTGCATAGCTAGATGAAGATTGTCGTGATACAATTATCAAATTGTATGATCTATATGCAACAAATCAAACAATGTTGTATATGCAAATAAATTTTGTGGGTGGTTCCTCGCTTAGATTTACAAGTCATATATATCTAAGTAAAATCACAAGCAATGAAGTAAATTAATAAAATGCCAAAAGAATCACTTGCCATAGCCCCAGAAATCCATTTCCCCTCGTAAAGAAAGTTGTTGTTGTTGGTTCATTTCATGAACTGTAGTGGACAAGTCATTGGAATTAGCTTGATCATGATGTTGTTCTTCCTGTTGGTGAGCCACGACTGCACGGTCGAGCATCGTCCACTCATTGATGCCTTGATGGTGAGGATCAGACGGCTCGCAAGCAGCCATTTGTAGGGCAGGCCCTGACTCGCAAGTCGTAGCTTGGTAGAGATGGTGCGGATGGGTGTAGTCAGGAGGAGGAAGAGTAGAAATTTGGTGTGTATGAGAGTAGTTGTGGAGCCCTAGATCAGGCTTGTTCATGTATAGGTCAAATGTAGAGGCTTGTTGTTGATCGTTGCGTAGCAAGAGATGATGGTGGTATTGGGTGTTGGTGTGATCCCTAGGCATGAAGGCTCGAGATTGATTATTGTTGCTTGATCCAGTAGGGTTGCATATTAGGAGTTGATCAGAGTTGGTGCTTGTTGTTGGTCCTCCTCCTTGATCATTTCCGCCAATCTTGAATAAGTTCTTCTTTTTGAAAACTCTACACACCACCCACCCGTCCTCCTGCATATTCATATGAAGGCACCATATACATGAGACTTGAATATATAGCTTAGGCTTACAAATTAGTCATTATTGATCAGTGGTGAGTAAAACGTTTTGTAGTCACTAACTACAAAAAGGGGGCTAAGCCAGATATTCTCGTCAAGGGAGGTCAATCATATATATTATCAACCTTGAAATTTGCGAAATGTAGGTTTTCCTTTTTCTACAATCTCACAAGGTATTTAGTTGGGGGTCGTAGAGGGGGCATTGTATACCTTTCGCCTCTATAATGTTTCACCTCTGACTACAAATGTAGTTTTGTTACTCTTAAGAACCGCAACTTCTATTCATTTTCCTTCGACTATAAAATATTTTTACTGTGCAATCTTAGGGTACCTATAAGCCACCTAATTGTTCAGCTAGTTACGCTGGCCTTATTATGGTTCGGATGATACGTACAATGCTATTATGTGTCAAAAAGTTATTATAATGGCATCTAATATAATGCCATTCATGCTACTAGCTAGCTTAAAAAAACATACAATGGAGTTTCAGGTTAGTATATATGTTGCAATTCTGTGATAAAAGTGAATTTAACTGATCATATCATCTATGAACTATGATTAGACTACTTAAAAAGGACCCGACCCATACCGACCAGAAAGACGTAGGTTATGAACTCAAATTTTTCGATCTGAAGCTCAAATGACTGGATAAAATATAACTAAAAGTGGAACTTGACCTGTCAACATCCATAAATAGACTTGTGTCGAACCCGACCTGTCCAATCTACTTGAAAGGTCTTAACCGTGACCATAGACTCAAAGTTAACAACTTTTTTTTTTGACAAAAGGGCAAATATCAACTTCATAAATATGGCTTACACTGTTATTTCCATTAGGGTCATCACCATCTTCAAGACGGTACTCATGCATGATCCAATCAGTCTTTTGGCCATGAGGAGCTCTCCCACGGTAGAAAACCAGTGTTTTCCGCATACCGATCTTCTTGAACGTGTTCCTGATGCATTTGTCTCTCCCCGTGGCTTTCCAAAACCCTGCATTTGTTGCTCTATTGGTCCTTGATCCTGTTGGGTATTTTCTATCCTTATGGCTAAAGAAATACCATTCATTCTGTGGAGTAGATCCAATCTTACATCTCTCTGTCAAATATATTAAAGCACCCATAAAACTAACATGAGACAATTAAAGGTTACTACATACACAAGGAAATACTGATTAGACTAAAACTGTAACCGAATTATGCGTGCAAATGATCAGGAAATGATTTCTTTTAATTCGTTTACGAGTTACGACTATAAATGAACTGGTTCGTAATTTTCATGCACCTGTTTTTAAAACCTTTTCCTTTTCCTTTTAGCGTATGTTCACGGCATATGCACGTGTTCATGAACAGGTAGAGAAATGCAGCTAGTAGCTTCAATATCATCTTCCATCTAATCGAGTATATCAAGAAGTTCATATACTATAGTATTCACCTTCAGGAAATTGTTAATGATATTGAACTTTCAAGGTTAATTATAGTTTTTAAGATCGTGACAGAACTTATTTTTTACCTGACTTTTTTGTATAAGTCAAAATTTCTACTTAATGACAGTATCAAAAAGTGGGCTACAAGCATGAGGTAGCAAGCATGGATCATATTCAATCATAGAGCTCGCGAGTAATATCATTTATAATATATTTATAACATACATATTATATATTCTACTCGCCCTTAAAAATTTTATATACTCAATCCTGAATTTTCCACGGTAATGAAGCCAGCTAGTAGCTAGAGTAGCGTTAGCAACCTTCAAATTTATAAATGTGACCAAAAAAAGGGGAAAATATTAGAAAATATAGAAATAATAGCAAAAATTACATAATCCGCTACCCCATTTTGTAATTTTAAATTCGACTTGGACCTCCTTTTTTTGGAACCTTGCTCTAACAATTACGGAGTACATTGTAGAAGTTCTCAAGTATATCCATGTTTGTCGCATTTTCATAAGAGTGCCTGAGTAATAGGTTCACCTTCATAGTGTAAAAAGTAAATGGAGAGAATTGTTTGGAATAGTGAGTAGTTCCAACTAAAAATCCTTGTTTATCTCTCAGATATCTCAAATCTTTAAGCTCGAAGTTCATCCATACTATGGAGTAGTTGTTGTGGTGGTGGATTGGTAGTGGTTCCAAATATGTATGTAATATATATATGTAGCTTCAATTTTTGTTGAAATATATTATACACTATATATAACAAATTATCTCTGCGATGACACCCTTCAAAACTAGTTCAAACTTCAAATACAATATCTATAGTATGTAGTTTCGTCACTAGTGTGTCTGTTATTTTACTTTTGTATTCATCAATTCTATTTAAGATGGAATTTTGAGAACTTTAAACGCCCTGAAGATGATTTAGCAAATCACTGAACAACCAAGTATTTTTCATTCAAGTACATGCCTAAAGTAGTATAATCCATTCGATCGATCATATGTTGTTAGGAATCAAATTCATATATTAGTTTGATGCAATTTTTTTTTTTTTTTTGTTTTTGACAAATTTTTTGATGCAATATTGAAATGGAACAACCATGGTCACTTTAATTAGTAGACTCTATCAAAATCCCAAAGCATGCGCGGCGCCTCACTGGTTCATATGTGTGTCGTATGTATGTTCGTTGTATTTCTTAAGTTGCATAACGACACACATTTAAGCTAGAAACAAGTATCATTTACAATTGTAACAAGAGAATGATCAATAATTCAACCAAAATTGATGAGATATAGAAACAACCAAAGTGAAGACAGATTAAATAGAAGGGGTACAAATTAAAATTCAAATATCTGAGTCATTATTCTAAACTAAAAAAAATGATAAAAAGTTTGTACTCCCTTCTGCTTACTAGAAATTAAAAGAAATGCAAGCAACTATATTTAAGCAAGCTAGTTACCTTGGAGTTCCCAAGGCTCCATCTTGTTCAAATCAACTTCCCTAATAACCTCCATATCAAACTTCTGAAAGGATACCTTCTTCTTCAAATAGTAATGCAGCAACTCCTCATCTGTTGGATGGAACCTAAACCCCGGTGGAACCCCACCGTTGCTCGACGACCCCATATGACAACTCCTTCCTCTCTTCCACTGTTTAGAACACCCTGAAGCAAAAACTTAAAAAGATACCTACAAATAGCAATGATTTATGTGCTTGCATATGCAGCTACATGGGGGGTTATAAATGAAGGGGGGAGAATTAAAGAGATAGTCTGTACGTCAACGGGGTTACGTGAAGCTAAAAAAGTTAGAGGCCGGTCACAACGGCGTCGGTAAGGGAAGCTAGCTAAGTCCTCTTCTTCTTCACCATATTGGTTTATAATACTAAGGTGTTAAAAAGCTTACGTAAAAACCAAGCCAAAAATTTCGCAGCGATAACGAGACAACCTCCCTGGATATATTAAGTGATCTATAGTATTACTATACTTCCTTTCCTACACCTTCGCCTACGTATCCTTCACATGTATCTTCTGGAGCGTGGTTCACTTTGACCTTTTGTAAGGTCAATTTATGGCATGGTATACCTTAACCCGATAGTACTCCACCTTCATGCATGGACAATTATTTGTATAAGTTTTTCCGCTCGTAATATTTGTATTAATATGATGACACTTATTCATGTTGCAACATTAGCGCAGGCTTAATACGGAAACGAGATGATCGAATTTGTGTATACATATTACGGAGTACATATTAATAAAAAAAAATGAGATAGTGTGATCTGTTGGTAGTGTCTAATTTGAATGACACCCTCTCATATAGGGTTTGGTGGTGCACTGGTGCCTAACATTGTGCAAAACATCAGAAAGTCCTTTATGATCGAAACCATTTATTGCTAGGTTAACATGCATGAGACAATTTTAAACTAATTACTTTTTGGTTTAAAGTGGTCACTTTAATTTTGAAAGAGTGTTAACAAAATAAATGATCACTTATTCACACTTAATATATGACTAGGTCTAACTTTAATAATTTAGCCAAACCGATATGATAATTATATGATATGATCGATTTGACCTATTGTACTACTTCCCATTAGAAATATATATAGACATATGAAAAATACTTAAGGTGTTGATTAACGAAAAAATTATGACCATGTATAAGGGTCTCTATCAACATCTAGGAAATAAAATAAGGGTACCTTAGCTTACTCCTTTATTCCTCAGTGCTAGTGCTAATTGGACTGAGCACCTTTGTTATGAAGAAATTATTGTTTGACAAGTCCTGGCTATTGACACGAACTATTCACCAATAGAAGCACAATATTATATTTTTCCTGATAAAAAGAGAGGGTAAAGTAGTAAACTAACATAAATATAAGGGGTAATGAGAAAATATTTTTTGATATTTTAATTAGTGGTTTATTGGACTGGAAATCCAATAAGCCCTATCACCCTGTCATTGATATGCACAATGCACATACACGAGATCTATATCCAGCCAAACACTAATATTGATGTAAAAAATATAACTATAATATTGATGTAATAAATATAACTATAATATTATTTTGAAATAAATAGTTATACAAATAATTAATATAATCCTCAACCCACCGCGCCACCCCAACATCATGTTCACACCGCAATCCACCAAGCGCTAGTACTTTTGAACATGTATATAGAGTCTGAATAACTAAGTCAAATACTGTGGCGAGGTAGTATCCCGCAACTGGTTGATTGAGTTCCGCTTGGAACTAGTGATAAGGTGCCTTCTCACTTGAAGTTGTCCCAATCTTCGAATATCTGTGAAGTCAATTAACTAGTAGCTCTTTTTTAAACCCCGCACGGCCTTTCTTTTTAACAACAATGTACTGCTGTGATCAACAAACTGTATCCATTACTAAAATCTTGATGTCTTGGAGAGTTAATTTACTGGACGAAGGTTTTTTCTTTCATATATATGACTACGCACAGTAGGAAGTACAATTGTTAAACGTAGAATGCAAGACTCGCGCAACATTGTGATCAATTATCTTAGTCTTTGTCATTTGGCCAACATCTCAATGGCAATTATTAGATTGATAGTAGTAACGATATCACTATGAAAATACACATACTTTCCAAACGATATCAACTAAATTATGAAGTTCTGTGGAAAAATGTGATTACATAGCACATGATCCGACCTAGCTTTCCTGTAGAATGAAGGTACAAAGGTATTCCTGGTCAAATATCATGGCGACATAAAACGTAGTTGCAACTTGAAAAAGTTATTCCTCTCAAGAGCCAATTAACTAACTTGTGTTGGGGTGATAGTATATAAAAGTGAACTTCCCCGATGCGTATGTGTTTGTTTGATTGGATAATGGTAAGTAAGCTTTCCGTTTTATTTGATTTACTCAATTTATAAAAAAAATAACATTGTGTAAGAAAAAAAAAATTGACAAAGAGTAATTTTATTGGAACATAAGGAGCATGACTTTAAGTTAAACTATGTTCAACTAAGTATTTTTTGTGTATATTCGATTGTTTTTATATATTAAACAGTGAAAGTATTGTATGCTCACAATTTATATATAAGACCTACACAATTTCACTGCAAGGTACAATGTGTGCTATTAATTAAAAGGTACATATAAAATACTTAAAGTTATACTCGAGATCGAGTACGTATTTCCAAATGTACTTAATAATTTGCCAAGTTAGATTACCTAAGATTAGACATTTGGACCCTTTGGAGTTTATTTATCATAGAGTTAATAATGTTTACCTTATATGGTTTATGTAGCATAAATGATGAAAAGGCATACAGAAACACTTAAAAGGGGAGGTGTAACTATTACTATTATCGGTAAATCCTACTAACTCTAGGATAAATAAATTTTTAGAGAATATAATCAACGCCTAAGATTAATGTTGTTTTATATGAGAAGTGGAAAAACTAAGTCACTTCCCACATCAAATGAAAATTAAAACTTTCTAATAAGGTTTATTTCCTACAAAATTGACAATCAAATTTGGAAAGAGATTTCCAATTCTTACAAAGTGCGCGCAACTTCTTAGTTCTTATGTACCTGAGGGTGACGAAACAAGCAGATACTAGTGGTACGGGGATGGGCATAGACTTTCTCCGTTTACATTGGGCAAGAAACGATCCCGAGGACATGACTAAATGATTATCATGCGACATTTGATTCTTCCCAAAGCAATGCCGTGAAAGATATAAACCACAAACACGTACCTACCTAAAAGTAATTAAACGTCCTTGGGATTCTTTATTTCTTTGATCATCTGACTTTGAGGACTACAATTTGGATATTTTGAAGGTTAAGGTTGTCCGTCAAATTAGACTTTGAGGTATCATTTGTTTTTTTTTTTTTTAACTTGAGGTAGTAGCATTAGCTAGTGGAGATGCTTGAGTTTCCTCACAGTACCGTGGCCATAGCATGCCATCATGCTTGTGCGTAAGTTAACATCCCTAACGGATAATATTAGGTCAGAATGTATATGAGGCTTGGTTTGTTAGGAACCTGAATGGAGTAATAAATTCTCAATTCGAATTTCGTACAATATTCTGTCAATTGTCCAGTTGGTACTGGAGAATGAATATGGACTCCTCTGTCAAAACTTGTGCATTCCTTTTGCATTTTTTTGATAAGAGCATAGGGATATATTGCATGAGAGGTTATTAGACATTATTAGAAGATTACTAAAATAGAATTTAACAATATCTACTGCATATGAACCAACTAAGGTGAAAGAGTATAAACCTTTCTTAACCTTATATACTTTTATTTTTTCCTCTTAAATTGTATTTTCGCTTGTTGATCGGTTCCAAGGTAATTATCAAGATACAACCTTTCTTGTACGTGGAGAGTGTGTTTCGATATTCTACATTAATTACAATGGAGAATGATAATTGTTTTAGGTTCCTCGGTGAAGGGAATTTAAGGAATATCTTCTTTTCTCTTATAGTTTTGCGTGAGAGGTTTGAGAACTTTGTCAAAATTTTGCTACTTGTGTTTTCAAGGGAGATACGAAGGAGGTGGTGTGTCGATGGACAAATGAGTTCGAGTTAGACAATATGTAGTTGGTCTATTTCTAAATTGGTGCATTTAGTTTGCCATAATTAATGTGCTCTATAATTAGGACCTAATAATGAAAGAAGTGATTTATGAGGGAGCTCGAAAATACGTGGAAGTTATGGATAAAATCCAAACTGTTAATAGTGTTTCTTCTCCTCCTGAATCTATTTTGGATGGTGTGTCATGGGTTCCTCCCGATGATTATCCAATGAGTTGATGCATCATGTAAGTGATGAAGGGTTGATTGATAGGGGGTTAGTCATTGAAAGTGGTGAGGAAAGTTTACGTTGTTTCACTTCGAATGGTGCGTGCAAGATTGTCTCATTTTGTCGATCAAGTTAAAACCGCTTTGCTTGGGTCGGTTTATAGGTAGCTCGTTGGTTATGTCAATCTAGTAAGATTTTTAATTTAATCGATCATCTCATGTCATAGTCGTGAAATTTCTTTGTGATGTCAATTTATTTTTTGATCGAGGACATTGATGAATATTCTACGTTTATAGTTAGTTTAATGCTTGCATGTTCGTAGGGAGATTGAGTTAGCTTATCATTTCGTTATAGTACATTATTTGGAGATAAATGATGTTGGGTTGATTGTGTTCCTCAATTTATTTATTTTTTTTGAGGATGTTTATTTGTATAAATTAATAATTTTTGTACATTAGAGTTGCTAATCTATACTATTATCTCATACACCTAAGAACTTTCAAATTGTGGACACGTGACACTTCTTTAATAGGGCCATAAAGTTAAAAAAAAAAAAAGAGGGACTCTTCATCTACCAGGTTCAAGATCACTCAATTATTAACCATAAATTCCTCATGGGTAGTAAGCCAAAAGTTGCCACCTTCAAATCTTCCAACTCCCGTAACAGTCATGGTTTAATTGTGTTTTAAATTAACTAATTAATTAACTCATTTAAATCTATTATGAATTATGTGAAACTCCTACTATTTGTCTATTGGTTTTCCCATTTTACTCACTTACTTCTAAATAGTCTATATAAGACCAACCGAAAACTATTTTCATCCTTATTTCGTACTATGACATCAATTGACTTTTTGTTTTGTTTTGTGTATCATTGTTTAGATGTGTTATACTCCCACAAAGAGGC
>CAAKMY010036545.1:0-21497 GCA_901111285.1 Corrigiola litoralis
GCTTATTTATTGACCGAGCTTGAAAAGTTGTTCAAACTCGGTTCATTTATTAAATAAACGAACAAAAACGAGCTTTAGTCGAGCTCGAGCTCGAGCTGTTTATTGAAAGCTCAGTTCATTTACACCCCTAGTCCTCCTTCCTCCCTCCTCTGCCTCTACTTCATTTGCTAGACATAGAAACATTTCAACCATCAGACTCAACGTAAGTGATCAAAATTATATAATCTTCTCTTTTATTTATTAACTTTATTTGTATGGACTTTTTATATATTCAGGAAATTTATATTTTTTTACCATACTTCTTCTTCCCATTTATCTCTTGTACTAGTATTATGTTTCTGAATATTATTTTTAATCATTTTCCGGGATTTTAGGTTACAGTTTGTTAGTCAATCAATTTTACTTTTCATGTTCTTCGTCCATTTACAAATTTGTTATTTTTTTTCTCTATCTTTCCATGTTTCATAGTGTAGCATTGACTACATTCTGCTTGTTTAAATTACATAATTCTTTTTTTTTTTTACAATATCTTCCAAAATCTAATGATTTTTTGTTGCTTTTTCCATAAATTTTAATAAATTTTACAAACAATTTTTTTTATTTATGGCATTTACAGAGATTTTTTTTTGTTCTCAAATTGTAAAACTACTGTTAATTTTCCAGTTTCTATCTTCTATTTTTTTAAACTCATAATTTGGGCTGAGTAATTTATAAAGATTTTATGATTGTTGTATGTGAAGAAAAGAATTGATATTTGATTCCATTCTATGATTTCATTTGAACCAAACAAAACTCTTAAAGAATCATTGTTCATTACGTTTCCCTCTTTCATTCCGTTTCCGTAACTTGAACCAAACCACCCTTACATGAAAGGGTTTGGTGGGAGTGTGAAAATAAGGTATGGGAGGGTAAAAATCACTTTGGCAACACTGTGGGCATTATGTTGTCCGTGACCCCACCACTATGAGACTCGTGTGCTTTGACAGCCCAGTCCCCCATACAGTGTAAACTAAACTGAAAGAAACAAGTGTGCCCCCCCACTCCATCCAATTTCACTTCAACTCCCCCGTCACTCTCCCCATCCCTTCCCGACATTACTCCTCTTTCCTGGTCAGCCCTTCTCTCCTAATCAACAATATCCAACTTTCTCAACATTAATTGATCAAAATTCACTTGATTTAACTTGATGACAACTCTCTAATTCTGTATATGCATTTTACTGCCTCTTTTTTTAACTTATTGTATTTTACTGACTTGATGCAATGTGGGTGTAGTTGAATTTTCGTAAAGATGGGAAGTCAAGAGAGATGGTGTGTGGTTACTGGAGGAAGAGGGTTTGCAGCAAGGCACTTAGTCGAAATGCTGATTCGATACGAAATGTTCTGCGTCAGGGTTGCCGATTTGGGGCCCGCCATTCGGCTTGAGCCGTACGAGGAGGAGGGTACTCTGGGGAAAGCGTTGCAGGCTGGTTGTGCTAAATATGTGTCTGCTGATCTCAGGGACAAGGCTCAAGTGCTTAAAGGTCGTGTTTTCGTGTCGTGCTTTGGATTGGATTAGGCAAATTATTAGGTGCTCCCGGGATGTGCTCCCACCCTATATTTCTTGTATCTTTTTCGAGGAGGTACAAGAAAAACGACAAAAGGTACAAGAAATTTAGGTGGGAGCACATGCTCCCGGGAGCATGGTATAGATTGTGGATTGATTATGATTTTGAGCAGGTTGTTTGTGGTTGGTGTTGTTTAGTAATGAATGCGCGATTGAGTTGGTTGTGTTTGATGATTGCAGCCTTTCAAGGAGCCGAGGTTGTGTTTCATATGGCCGCGCCAGATTCGTCCATCAACAATTACAATCTTCAGCGATCTGTTAATGTTGAAGGTGAATTTGGTTAATACTTGTTCAACGGATTGTGTGGGGGTTGAGTTCGATTTTTCTCGATGTTCATACTTTTGTGCTTGGATTTAAATGGCAGGAACTAAGAATGTGATTGAGGCATGTATCGAGCTTCAAGTAAAGAGATTAATCTATACTAGCTCTCCTAGTGTTGTATTTGACGGAGTTCATGGAATTGTTAATGGGGATGAATCTTTATCCTATCCCGTTAAGGTAGCGATTTATTAGTGTTTTTCTATGTATCGTTGATATTCTATGTATTACAATAACTCATAAGATGTTTGAGGCTAGAAGCCTGCGCCTACTTTGCCAATGTTTCTGGTGCATCAAAGTATCTTTTTCTTGTTTGTTAGGCATCTTGACTATACCTCAATTTTTTTCTAAGGTGTAAGTTTTAGTTGATCTATCTATCAAATGCGTTCTTCCTTATGGAAGAAGAAATGAAAAGATTTTTGAGTAACTTAATTGGTAGTATAGGAAGATGGGAAATCGTCTTGCTAGGCTGTAATCCGTGTTCTGGAGATAATATATCCGTTGGTTCTACGTGGGTTTTGAGAGTGGTTTTGATAACCTTTTTGTATCAATGATCACTGATGGACTCTTTTAAATGAAACCTTTCTAATGGCAAATTATGTTAGGGTGAGGGCTTTTTTGTCTTGAATATACTGTAATTGTTGATGAATTGTGTACTGCTGCTCTTTTCTGTGCATTTAAACACGTGCTACGTGCATAACGGTAGTTCTGATTTTGTTGGTTATCTTCTGCTTTCCATTTCTTTGTCTTTGGGGCCTAGGGAACAATATTAAGTTGTTTAATTAGCTTGTTGGTTTTGTTAGCATAATGACTTTTATTCAGCAACGAAAGCGGAAGGAGAAGCATTGGTCTTGAAGGCAAATGGTGAAAAGGGAATTCTCACGTGTTGTATTCGTCCTAGCAGTATTTTTGGCCCTGGTGATAGACTGCTAGTTCCGTCTTTAGTTGATGCTGCAAGGGCTGGGAAGTCCAAGGTAACTGTGTTTATCATTGTTGTAATGACTTTTGACCTGTGCACAGTAGTTGATCTCATGGCTCTGTCAGCCTGTCAGGGAAGGTTGTAATGCTGAATATGTACAACTACTTTTGATCTATGACCTTAAAAGAAATAAAAATGCTGGCAGAGAAAATACATTAGTTTGCGTCGTTTATGAAACATGCAGATATATGTTTTTGTTATATGATTTTTACTTATATAATATAGACTGGTGTACATAGACAGACCTACAATTGTGCATATAGGCATTCGGAAAATTTACGACTCTAACTTGGTGTTTGATGTATTAGTATTACTCGTTTCACATAAACTTTTAATTGGTGCCAGTTTGGTTGATAATGTTAAATTCATTATGCTATGCTTCTTTTGATTTAATCACGAGCTTTTATACTGATGTTTTGTTTAAACAAATGTTTCTCCCGAAGGCCATGCGATAGATTGTATGGCGATTTTCATATTATGCAACAACTTTGTGCATATTAGCTAACTTTAACTGGCTTCTTACACGTGGAATTTATTAAAATATTTTTAAGAATCTGATATAGCGTATGCGTCCTTGTAAAGCATGGAAATTTAGGCCAGATAACCTTGATACTGTGTGTTAGAGTCTGTTTGATAACCTTTGTTGACATTCAGGCTTTGTTTGGGTTGAAGGACATGGAGGGGAAGGGAGGGGACGGAGATGGAGGGACGGATTCATAGTTTGGATAGCTAAGGGGTGGGGAAGGGAAAGGGAGGGGGGAATTGGGGGGAATTTATTTTGCCTCCTCCAAGAACAAACCAATTCCTCTCCAATTTGGTGAGATTTCGAAGGAGTTCTCTCTTCTTCCCTTTCAAGTACCCATTCTTTCCCATAGATTCTCTCTCCTCCTCCCACTCCCTCCTCTTCCCTTCTAATCCGAATGGTGAACTTTTCTCTCCCCTCCCCTCCCCTTCCGTTCCCTCCCCTTCCCTCTTCTTCCCTCCCCTCCCATTTCCTCTCGTTTGCTTACCCAAACACACTTAAATGCAAGCTTTTGACATCCAAGCTTCTTCTTCTATGTTAATGCCTTTCATTTGTTCACGAAAACTGTCTTTTCTAGAGGATCTAGGCATCTGAGAGATCTGCCACACATGCATACATTTTTGGAAGTTGCCATTAATTGTTGTACATATGCTCATAGAAGTTTTGGCGTTGGTTCAGTGTTTCCATGCCATTTATAGCAACTTAGATAAGTTCCTAGTCTCTCTTTACAAAAAGACACTCCTGTTCTTCAGGTGTCATGTCTGTAATGTGATCATTGTTATTTTGTCATCTTCTGAGCTAGAAGCTTGATGTGTATTTTCCTCCATCTTTCTTTTAGTTCAACCTGCAGTATAAGTTTGAAAAGGCAGACATCTCTGCCTTCTACTCATCCCTCTGTGGCAAGCGTTCTAGCTAAATATATGCCTACTTTAATCTCTCTTTTCCCTGTATGGATGCTTGATTTGTATCAACATTTCTGCGACATTCTAAGATTAATTTCATGCATTCATGCTGCACCATATTCAGAATTGAAGTATGAAGAGAGTGCAGTTTGAGGGTTGCCATTAGAGTAAAATGTGAGTATCACTGCTGAACTCAAGTAACTCTGAAATCTATAAATCAATGTGAACTGAAGTATTAGAAAGGCTTAATCAGTGAGTACGAGATACAGAATGAGAAGTATGTCCTGGCATTTGCATGTTCCCATTTGTGCTTTCATCATTTTATTATTTTTTATTATTTTTAGTATGTTAATTTAACTTTTGTCCTATACATCCCACTTTCATTATGTTGTTTGGTTAGCAAGGATTGACATTCTTTTTTTTTTTTTTCTTACCAGTTTATAATAGGAGATGGAAATAACATGTATGATTTCACCTATGTTGAAAATGTGGCTCATGCTCATATATGTGCTGAACGAGCTCTGGCATCTAAAGGCGCAGTCTCAGAGAAAGCCTCAGGTCAGGTATTTCACGTGCAATTCTCTTAGCCCTTTTGTCTTATTAATCCTATTATCTTTTACCTCTAAGGAGAAATAAGGGAAAACACCTAGATTATCCATTCTTTCCTTCCTGACTGTTTATGTGAGCTATATTATATTTGAAACTAGGTTTTCTTAAGCATTCCTGAAAAAGAATATCTTTCATTGGTCAAATAACAAACTGCTAAGAACTCGTGGAGGACCTCTAAGAGATCAGGCTTATACGAGTAATATTTAAATTGGATTCTAGTTTTGTACATCAATCTTGAAAAAATGCATAATAAAGGCATTGCTGAAAAATATAACATGATCTTTTCTGAATTTCGTTTTGTTTCATTTATGTCACCTTATACTTGAATAGTTGAATATAAATCAATGTTCCCTTGTATGACATGCTTGGGCTCTCTGTTCCTTGACATTTCTTTTCCTTAATCCACGGATTATAAGTTTTTTGTATTTTGGAGTCTACTATTGTTATAAGTTAATCACATAAAATAGCAATTTCAATTTCAATTTGATTCAGTTCTATTATTGGTATGCAGGCATATTTCATAACAAATGTGGAGCCAATCAAATTCTGGGAATTTATGTCAATCGTACTCGAGGGTCTAGGATATGAAAGGTATTTATGTGTTTAGTTTGTATTTGGTTATTTTTGAATTGCCATCATCTCCCACCCACTTTTTTTCGGATAAAATTTGAAAACCTTGGACTTTCTATATTTGGTTATGTTGCTCATTGAGATGCAATATTTGTCATGATCATGACTTTTGCTTTATGTATGCAGGCCAAGAATAAAGATTCCTGCAGTTATTATGATGCCTATAGCACACTTGGTAGAGTTTACATACAAATTATTGGCTCCTTACGGTATGAAAGTACCACAGCTGACGCCTTCAAGAATTAGACTCCTTTCTTGCCACAGAACTTTCAATTGCTCGAAAGCGAAAGATCGACTTGGTTATACACCCATTGTGTCACTTCAGGTTCACAATTTGCTCTTACACTGATAAATTTTATTTTTCGTGTTAAATGTCAATTATCTGTTGCTTGTGTGATAAGATACTCAAGCTCTTTTGAGATATTCTTTACTCGCATTATTCTTGAAATACTAAATATTCCATGTCATTGCTTGAGCTAGGTAATAAAATTTGTCAGGCTTGTCAAACTTACTAATCAAGGAAGAATCTTGGTGAGGTGGTGCTTTCAGTTCATGGTTAACTAAATATTGACCTTCATATGTGCTTCCCTTTGGACTACCTTCCTTTGACATCAAATCATCTATATAGATTTGAAAGTTTTCAGAGTAATGATACACTTATATCACTCATACTTCTTCTTGGAAGTTAAATCTGTTAGTGTTGTTGACTTCATACAAGGTAGGAAATGTGGAGATTGTTACACATTTGAAAAAATAATCAGTGCTTTGGTGTGTGTTGTTTCCGCATGGTTTTGAACTTTCTACTCTCCATAACGCAACAATGTAAATTCTCTATTCTAGTAAAAAATCTTGGAATATTTACTTAAGGAGGTCCCCATAGGAGTGGGAGATGGATGAGGTTACTACTACTACGGTGGACAATTTGGACAATGCACACTTGATAGAGGTCAGAGATGCTATAGTGTCAAACGATGATCCTTTTGGAGGTCCTTTATGTGTTTTTTAACTCCTCCAACACTTTGCCCTTTTATTTTTGCGATGGACAGTAATTGGGAATCAAAAGTTCCTCTCTAAGGGACTATGGCCATTGGTGGGGTTGACACTTATGACATTCTATCTGTTTGGTCGTTAGGATGTGGTCTGTTTGACAATGTTCAAAGGGAGGGTGGCTTCCGGTATTTGGTGCAAACAATTGTTACTTTGATAGAATACCTTCCTTTGACTTCAATTTATTTATAGTAGATGTAGATTTGGTGTTGAGAGTGATAGGTGGAATTTCTTGGGAAGGAGTTTTTGTACACATGCTTCTCCATGAGATTCCTTTCCTTGACTGCATATAGGGTCTGTTCTCCATACTGTTTTGTGTTGGTATTTTTTGTTTCTGATTTTATTTTTTCCGAACTTTTGGAATTTTTCTGAACTTTTTTGTTTGTAGTGTATTTTTATACCTGACTTTTCTATATTTTTATGAACTTTCTGAACTCTTCTGGACTTTGAAAATAAAATAAAAAAGGTTGTAGAGAATTTGCCCACGATGTAGGAAATGGGGACAGTCAAAGACTTGGAAAACTAATAAGTGCTTTGGTGTGTATTATTCCTGCATGTTTTTGGACTTTCTAGTCTTTGTAACGCAACAATGTTAACTTTCTACTCTGGCAAAATTTGGGATATTCACCAGAGGAGGGCCCCAAATGAGTTGGAGATAAAAAGGGTTACTACGACGGTTGTTTTTTCGAACAATATGCACTTAACAGAGTTCGAAGAGGCTAGAGTGTGGGATCTTGATCCTTTGAAAGTCTTTTGTGTGGGTTATCTAAAGTTCCTCTGAAAGGGACTATGGCCACCTGTGGCGCCTTGGACCAAGTGCCGCCCTTAGCCCAAAATTTTTATTTTCGCTCTTAATTTATTGAATATGCAAATCATCTATTTCTTCATTGTGATGCTGCTTATGCAATTTGGATTAGTATTTTGGGTGTCAATTTGGAGGATTGGATGTGTCTAGTAGAGTTTGGGCTTTCTTCATGTTGATTTTGAGGGTTTGGGTAGAAGTAAAGAGGCCAAGTTTCTTTGAAAGTGTGCGATATTGGCTACGTTTTGATGTACATGGATAGAATGTAACTCTCATTTATTTTTTTACGAATTTGTAATTCTTTGGAGTATGTAAGGGGGCGCATAGTGTACTTAGCTTCTTTTTGGGCAAAGGTTTTGGGTATTTTTGAGGGCTTTCCAATTGCTCTTGTCAAGAAGAATTTGACCAATTGACCCCTGAAACTATTGTTATAGGAGGACATGTTCTCCTCCGACATATTTTGATACTTGACAATAAGTATTTTTCTTTCTTAAAAGAAAAATAAAAGTTAGTGAAAGAAACTTAACGAAATTGAAATGTAACTCAATGACTTTCATCCTTTATGATAATGTCAAGCATGGGTACTCGTTGGAGACGTAACAAATTAGTTAAATTATCCAAGTGGAATCACCCCAAAATATTGAGTATTTTGTGAGAAGTTGACCACATGAAAAACTACCTGAGCATTGTTTGGTCTTATCTTGTTCTTCTCAATTTGCTCCTCCATCAGTCTCTATATTTGCTATATTTATTAGGTGATGAGAATGGCCATCAATATTTATTCACAAATTAGGTAGCATCGTTAAGAGATTATCACCATGAGGGGATGGCAAGTAGTAATGAGGAGATTTCTGCCTCTATGATTCTATTAGTGCAAATTGTAAAGGAAAACACTTCATTGTCAATGGAGATGCATTTCATGGCAGAAAGACATTCAAAACTCATTCACATTCCCTTATTCTATCACACTATGTACCAAACAAGCAATTGGAGTGGTTGATGTGACCGTACTCCAGCTTGGTAGTTTCCACCGCCTGTCCAGCGGCGTTTGCCCCTGATCCAATCGGGGGATCTATTTGTATTCAGCTTTGCTATATTAGCTCAAGTGAAAGCTGAACTGGTTTTAGATAATGAGAAGATATAATATTAAAACAAGTCACCACCACCAAGGATTACACCCGAACACTCTATGGGTTAAGTCTCCACCACGAAGCTTCATGAGAATTGGCAAATTTAAGTAGTCTTAGATAAAGTGACCACCTCACTTTCGGCCCCTTTTGTGATTGCTCTCTAGGTTAAGCTCTAATTATCTAATCCCGATTCGTCAAATATGCCATTTTGTGTTTGTATATTAGTAGGCTGTTCTTAAAAGCTAATTTAAAGAGAAACTATAAAGGAAACACAATTAGCACAGAGAACAAGCAAAACCGACATCCTGTGCTAAGTTTTACTTAAGTCAAATGCTGGGACTAAGTACTTTGCTTAGAATACGGCTACTTACTTCCAACAACAACTTCAAGGAAATACTTTCATGATTCAAAATCCAGCGCCGAAAGGTTGATCAACTAGGATTAGAAGTCTTGGAAGTAAGCAGAATTTTTATACAGCGGGACACTGCCTTTAAGAGTATGGAAACCAATTGCTCCCAATATCTTTCAAGGTCAAGGCTAAATTTAGAGGTTTTGAGGATTCTTGTAGATCTGGTCACATGTGGATTCGTCCATTAAAGATAATCCGAACAATTAGAAAACAACAAAAAGAGTTCAAACATGCAAGTAGGGCTGTACTTGACAGCAGTGTGGACAAAATCTTGGCATGTTCGATCATTGAAGGTACTACCTGTGTACTTCGTGTGTCTCAAAGTGTTCCTGATTTTTTATGGAGTACCAAGAAAGTAGAGTATGCCCACCAAGAAAAATAGGAGTTAATTGCAGTTATATATACCATTTATAGTTTTTGGGGGTTGCAATAATGAATGCAAAACTTGCTCTGCACTAGTGATGTTAAAAACAAATTCTGCATTGATTATCAAAACAAAAATTGGAAAACAGAAATCAGATTGTGTGGTTTTGGGAAAACAGACTTTACATGCTGGTTTTCTCTCGAAACTTTTATCTCCCAACAATCTAACCATGAATTCTGCAATAGAAAGTGATTTGGAAGTCGATAGTTGATTTGACCGTATGTCATATGCAATATGCTTCATCTTCCTGCTTGGCTATGAGTTCATGCTAGTCCTAACTCCTAACTTCTTCATTAATATCTCTAATATCAAACAGGCATCTTGACCTCAGAGCATTTCTCTGAAATTTCCAAGCCATTCAATTGTATGCCTTTTCCCAATCAACCATGTCTCTCTTATTTTCCGTTAGCTGTGTAGAAGATGCATGGTTTAGTAGCTAGTACGATACCAAGGTTATTCTAAAAGTTTGAGACAATTAAAGGAGAGACAAACAAAGATTGATGTTTGCAATAACTTCTACTACAGCCGGTAGGAATCTTAACCGCTGCTGGTGTTTGATATTTTACAGGAGGGTCTAGAGAGAACAATAGAGTCGTATTCACACTTAAGAGCAGAACAAGAGCCAAGAAGAAATGGACAGTCTAAAGTACACAGATATCTCGGAGGTGGAAGAGGTATAAAAACTTTCTCGTTTCTGCTAATCTTCTAGTGTAGTATTTCCAGATGCATTCTTTGACGAAATTATGATATGTTTTCCATATTTTCTCTAATCTTCAATTCATAGAAAAAAGAAGTTACCTTGTGAGACATTCTGACAGATCTGCTACCTCTGAGAGGTCCTAAGGATATGTTACATGTAACATAATATGTTTTATAACCGAGTTGAAATTAAAGGGAGCACATTGTCAAAGTTGTCAGTGCTTTTTTTCAAAGGTGAATGGATAAGTTGCATTATGCTACATCCTACAGTGGACTTCTTATCTAGGCATAATGCTGGGATTTGTATAATAAATGTATATTTCCTTGGTGGGAATATAAACCTATGTATTTGGTGGTGCCTAAACATACGGCTTCACAATTTTTAAGAATCTGAAAGACTACGCTTTTGTTTTCACGAAGTCTATCAACATGGCCGCTTAGGAGGTGTCGGTAATGCTAGAAATGAAGATCAATGATGAAAAATACATGCTTTGTAGTGGAGATGCATAACCTTGAACAATCATTTGCGACATCTCATTGAAAATAATACAAACCTTGAGTCTAGGCTCTTATGTGAACAAAGAAATGGTGCCTGTGTCTGTGTCACATGTTTCCTCTAAGGAAATAAGTCGTGATAGGCAATTACAAAATTAAACTTTGAAATTTACACGAGGGGTGTGGCATCAGGATCTATTGCATACACCTGAGACTCCGAGAGTATGTACTATCAAGTATATTTGTATGTGCCGTTATATATTTTCAGACAAAAAATATATTAAAAACACATAAAAATAGCCTAAGCTAAACTTGAGAGTAGGTACTCTCAGGTGTACCTAATAATTTGCCGTGTGGCATTGGGTGATATTTCCTCTATAGGATATTGATTTATGCCCTTTTTTCGGTACTTTTGGTTATACGAATTAGAAATTTTAGATCTTTTTCATTTAATTGGTAGTTTTAGACAGTGTGTATTATTTGGAATACCTTGTAATTTGGTTTATTTTCTTTTCTTAAGGGGTGTAAGGATGTTATAAGATATTAGCATATAAGTTTATTAGGTTCAAGGAACTAGTATTTCAGGTTTATTAGGTTACTAGATAGTGTTCTTTTTCTCCAAGCATGTTTAGACTACTTATACCCCTTAGGTGTTATGTTGTTTTGACTTTTGGTGTTATGGAATAAGAATATTGGGTTTTTATTGGAAGGACTTAGTGACAAAATTGGGCTGGAGGGTGTCAATTCATTCATGTAGTTACAGCTAAATACAAAGGTCCATCCTGTTTTTGCATTATGACTTCCTACAATAGCTATCTTGTTGGATCTTCAAATAACATCTACTAGCGAACTTTGAAACTAGTCTCCAATGACTATATAAATACTGTAGCACTTGCTTTTATTCAAATAAATGGGATAGCATCTGTGACTCTAGTGTTCTGGTCTTCATATATCTGGTGACATGTTCTTAATAAAAAGATATCCTGACATTGCTTTGAATAAAATTTTGTGATGCATTTCATAAATAGTCTTTGAATCTATAGATTAAATATTAGTCTTTGCTGTTTGAGTCATTGAAATGACTTCTTGCATTTAACTCTATGCAGTTGCTGATGTACTCCTTTGGAAGGATAAAAAGCAAAGCTTGGCCAGCATACTTCTTTTTGTTGCATTTTACTACAACTTTATTGCATCAGGATATACATGTGTCGCAACGATAGCCAAAGTCGTCTTGTTGGCAACTGTTTTCCTGTACATCCATGGCAACTTGCCTGAAAGAATGTATGCTTGGTTTGTTTTCTCTCTCTTTCAGTCTCTTTGTTCTTCTTTCTCACTCTCTGCCTTCTCATATTTCGACTCTCTCCCTCTCATATTTCGAGTCAGTGAACCAATGCAGATATTTTTAATCTTAGTCACATTATGGTATATTATGTCAAGTAAGTGCTACAAACTTGAAGTTAAGCAAAGGTACTAGCATTACTATTATCTATTACATTATGTTACCCCAGTGCCTATAAAGAGGCTCGCGCAATACCGGGGTAAGGGAGAGTTGGTGTACGCAGCCTTACCCCTGTAATAATTACTACAGAGGATATTTCTCATAGGTAAAAGCGTTATTAGTTTCAGAAAATTGCTCAAACCATCCCCTGAGTTCAGGAATTTCCTGTTTCCCTGTCATTGTATGGGGACAATTCTTCATTGTCAAACTGCCTTTTTCTTTTCTTAATTTTGTTTCAATTTTCCTTTTGAAAAAGAGGAGGGGGGGGGGGGGGGGGGTTGGTCCATGTTACTTTTCTATTTGTTCTCTTAAAAGCATGGAAAAGGTTATACAATGTACATTGATATACTCATAAGTCATAATTTTGGATATAGCCTTTGTTAAAGTTGGCTGACAATGTTATCTGAAAGAGTGGTAGTATGTCTACTTCAAGGAATGCAACAAAAAGACTAAAGTGCTCACCTATTATACTCAAATCACGTCGTAAACCCGGGGGGGGTATCCCAGTACCAAATCAAAGATGCGGCTTAAGAGGGATACTAGTCTGACAACGACCCTTAGCGTCCTTGGGCCTCACACCATGCCGGACTTTGAGCAAATTCGCTTTCCTCAAAATCTCAAGAACTGGAGACGACTTGCTAGTTGTTATCAAATAGGATTGCTGTATAAATAGAAGATGGATTGGGAAAGGCAGTGGGAACAGAGGGAGGTGACCGTCAAAAGACTGTGTAGTGAAATCTTCATTGACTTTACTTTTTATTATTCTATAACTGTCTTTTATGCTACCCTATTTTTCCAACACTACTTCTATCTGGATTAAAAGGGTTCTGATCTTTCTTTTCTCTTTCCGTTGTTTATTTTTGTTGCATCCTTTATTTTTTATTTAGGAGTAGACATACAATTGTGGGAAATTTAAACTGAATTATATATCTCTCCAGACTTGGATGTAATGTTGATAAAGTTCCTGTCTCTGCTTTCCATTGCTCGGAGGAGAAATCACGGAGAGCAGTTCTTTCAGTTGTCTCACAGTGGAATTCTGTGGTTGGTATCTTGAAATCCCTTTGCAGGGGCAATGACTGGATGTTGTTTCTCAAGGTAAGACTTGCCTTCTAGTTTTTTTTTTTGGAAAATTTACATTTTGGGTACCCGAAGTATGGCGAAATTACAGTTTAGGTACCCGACATTTGACTAATAACATTTTAGGTGCCCTACATATGAACAAATGACATTTAGGGTACCCAAATCTAACTTCCGTTAGATTTTTCCGTTATGGGGTGACGTGTCAGCTACTTTGCGATAAACTATAAATAAAAAATAAAGGATTTTTTATTAGGAAAACAAAAAAATAATTCTAGTTATACCAAAATATTTTCTATATTTATTTCAAAAAAAAAAATATTTTCTAGATATCATCAAAATTTTTGAAAATTCCCAAAATATCTCAAAAAATTTGAGAATTTATTTTTAAAAAATACCAAAAAATCCCCTTAACAAATCCTAGAAAGTCATTATCCCAGAATGTAGTTATTTATCATATTTTTTTAGATTAGTGAAAAGATCCACTTGAGCTCACTAATTTTCAAAAGTCACAAAATCTCCAAAATTCCAGAAAAAACTATAAAGTTCAAAAAAAAAAAAAGAAATCCAAAAAATTCACAATCTCCAAAAAACTTCAAAAATTCGTCCTATTCATCTAGTCAAAGTGGGCATACAAAAAAAAATCACACAATTTCCGAAATTCCAAACATTCAGATTTATTTTCCTAAAAACTAGCCCAAATTCATTCTTATGGGTTTGGCCGTATAATTCCCTTTCCCCCTCCTATCATCTTCTTCTGTCTTTTCTTCAACCACCTCTAACCCCACCCATTTCTCCATCATCTTTTTCAACCATCATAAATAACCCACCTCTCAACAACCACTTGAGCCCTGACCCTCACTCTCACTAGATTGATATACACTCACACCCACACTCAAACACAGAAACCCTCGTCGGGCCTCGCCGACGAGGTGCACAACCACCAGTGACCTATAACCTCAACAACCTTAACTAACCGATGCGACACACACAAAGGATAGAGAAAGGTGGGGTGGCGCTTGCTCCGTCGGCGCTTGTCGCTGGAACTACGAAGGTGATGATGGTGTGCGGGGTTCGTGCGCGGGGGTTTGTTGGGTTGGGGGAAAGGGGTTAGATTTCTGGGATGGGGCTGAAATGAGGTGGGGTCGTTGGGGTATATAGCGATGGTGGGCAAATCAATGGGAGAGGGGCAAATTTTGGGGTTGTGGGAGGAATGGGGTTGGGGTATAAGTGGGTTGCAAAAATCTGGGTTGAGGTAAATGGATGGGGGCAGATTGCCAGATTGTCGTCATTGTGAGGGATGAAGAGATTTGTTTGGATATTTTTTAGAGAAATTTCACTATTATATGGACAAAATGAACTATACTAGATTACTAGTTCTAATAACAGGTAATCAATCCACCAAAATGCCAAAAGATTAAGAAAAAAAGTTTGGGAGTCTAAATTTTATTTTTAGAAATTATAAGCATTACTTTGGTAAATTTTCTAAAATAAAATTTAAGACATTTTTCAAAGTTTTTTGGATTTTTTTAATTGTTTGGATTTTCTAAATCTGAAATTACTTGTTGGTATTTTTTTTGGAAATTACATATTTGTTTTGGGATTTTTCAAACAAACTTGTTTTGGTATTTTGATTAAAAATTGGTTATTATATTAGAAATAATATATGTTTTCTTTTTCTAATCTGAATTTATTTTAGGAATTTTCCCTATTTTTTTCGTTATTTTAATGAAAATTAACTGCTACATCAGCCAATCTAACGGAAGTTACATTTGGGTACCCTAACTGTCATTAGTTTATACGTGGGGCACCTAAAATGTTATTAGTCAAATGTCGGGTACCTAAACTTTAATTTCGCTATACTTCGGGTACCCAAAATGTAAATTTTCCTTTTTTTTTGATATTTAACATTTGGCTTTCACTTTTCGCTTGTAGTCTAAATGTCATTGTTACTTTTTTGTTTCAGTAGTTTATTATTATTAAAATATGCTTTTTGGGTACCTGTATTATCGCAAAGTGAGAATTTAGGTACCCATCATTTGACTTGTAACATCTAGGGTACCCCACCTATGCACTTTTAACACATAGGGTGCCCGAAAATGATTTCCGTCAGATTTTATCATTAAGGTGTTGACGTGGCTGCTAATTCGCTTTAGCCTACAATAAAAAAAAATAAAGAAAAATCTAGGAAAACATAAATAAATTTTTTATAATTATATATCCTAAAAATCCCTAAAACACCAAAAATTCTATAAAGAATCCGAAAAATCCATAAATGTAACAAAACATTATTTGAAAAACCTTAAAAAATGCCTAAAAAACAAAAAGCAATATCAAAAATATCACAACATTCCTAGAAAAATCATCCTATGAAAATACATACTCTTTGATTTTTATTCCGATTAAGAAAAAAATTATTTTCAATATATACAAAATATTTGAAATAGCATAAAAATCCAAACATCTCCATTAATCTCCCCCATTCACCCTCACCCACCTAGCTTCATTCTCTCTTCTGTGTTCTGATAGCCACCACCACTTCCCAAACACCACAGAAAACTCTAACTAAACCCCCCACCACCACTCTCACCCACCCACAGCTCTCGCCGGAAATCACGCCACTCTCGCCCCACCCCCTTCTTTCCAGCCCAGATCTCTCTGAAGACCCGCGCCATGACGTCCTCCTCCTCCGCCCTTTTCCTCGACAAACCCCCATTCCCACATCTAGCACAAAACCCGTTTACTGGTGGTGTTAGTAGTGTTTTTTGGTTTGTAGTCGCGGCGTGCTTGTTGTTGGTTAAGGATGAGCTTGGTATTGCTCAACATTGTGGATTTGTGGGTTGATGGATTTGATTTGCCTTTGGTGGGTTGGGGAAGGGATAAAATGTCAAAGATCCGGGTTGATGGATTTGAGATTTGTGATTTCTTTTTTTTTTTTAATAAGATTTTTACATTTTGGTATAAATGGACGTCGTGAAGGAGGAGACACTAGACTTTGATTTTTGATCTGGATTGTTTAAAAGTTGTGATCATCATCACTGTTGTACCAAAAAAAATCATCACTGTTATATATCAAAGATCAAGTATTATTCCATTTTTTTAGAAAGTTTGGTGGCACAAAGATGAAGAATAAAAATGTTTTTTCGTATTGGGAAAAAAATCTTTAATAGAATAAAAAATAAAAAATAAATCGGAGTATAAATTTCATCGGGATTGATAATTTTTGTTTTTCTCTGGATTTTTAGAGATATCTTTAGGTATTTTTGTATTTTTAGGTATATTTATGGATTTTCTAGATTTTTGGTATTTTTTGGTTTTACATATGGATTAATATAATATTAAAGTGTTGTTTGGTAAATAATTAGAGGTTAAACCACAAATCTATACTAATCTATCTATACTAATACTATTAAAAGGAGTTGTAATGCCAGGAAGCTGCCACGTGGAATGCCACATCACCTCTATTTAATAAAGCCACATATGCCCCACCACATCATCTTTATTTAATAATGTCACATATACACCACATTTCCAAATATATTTATATGTAAAAGATATAGTGTTTATAATGAGTAAGATCTTTAGATGAATTTACGATGTAAATATTAATATAGAAATAAACTACATAATTTAGAGTCCACAAGTTACCTAAAGTGATTACTTGAGAACAATAATCTACCTATTGTATATGCAGATGGACCAAGAAAAAACATAAACAAGATGCAAGAACACATAAACAAGATCAGCCCCAGTTATGTACCTAATAGAATACCAAACAAAATAGGAATACACATTGGCAACATATAAGAACAAAGGAATCAAACAACGAGCAATAAAATAGTGAACTAACAAATAATAGAGCCTATGAAATACAATAATATATGACCGTGCATCACACGGGTCAAATACTAGTATCATTGTTAATCGTCCAACAATAACTGCCACATGAGCACCTTAATGGAAAAAACTAACTTAATTCATTTTTGGGCACCTTAAATGTCAATAGTTTATAGGTGGGGTACCATTTTTCTATCAGTCAAATGTCGGGTACCTAAACTGTCATATCGTGATATTACAAGTACCCAAAAAGAAAATTTCCCTCATTATTATGGTGAGTCTTTCTCTACCCAGAGAAACAATTTTACATACTTCTCCAAGTCTTCGTGTCCAATTTTTCAAGTGATGTGCTCTTTGCTGTGGAGTCGTCAGAAGGCTAGAGGTTGGTTAAAATAATTCTATAAGCTGATGCCAGACTAGAGGGAAAGAGGGGAGAGAGGGAGTGTTAGCGTGACTTTCTAGAAAACCAAATGTCATTTGTGTATCAGTTTTATTCGCACTTCTGGTGTAAAAATAAGGAGGTAAATTCAATCAGAAATATAATGGGTTTTGCCGTTCTGGATCACTGCTGGAGTGTTTGGCAGCCATATGTTTTATACACTTGAACACATTCCTGTAACTCTTCCAGAGTAAGTCATTTATGTTCTTGAAGGATGTGGCATTTGACCAAATTCAGCCATTCGGGGCACGAATAAGTGAAGTGTTCTGGCCAATTGGTAGAGTAGGAAGTTTAAGTTGCCCATGCTTAGAGAGGTGGTGAAGGGGAACGCAGATACGCGTTTCACTCAAAAGATACTTTATTTGGCTGTTCGAGTGGCTTGTGTTTTTCTTTTGGTGTTATCTAATTAACGATTCCTTCATGTTTTTTCCCATTTTCTTTTCACTAGTTCACTATTGTCAGTGGGCTTAAGAACTGATGCAACAAAAGTTGTTGAAATGGCTACCACCATTGGTTATATACTCCAGAAAGAGGAAAGAAGGAAGTTTCTAGAGGGAGAATACTAAAGAGGGGCATGTACGAGATATAGGGGAGGATGATAAAACAAGGAAAACAGGATTGAGATATGCAGTAGGATTATTGATTAATGTTCTGGTTATGTAGGAAAAGTACCAAAGATCATGAACATGTGGAAAAAGGGTACGAAAATGGACACCTTCTTAGTTAGTGGTATTTGTAAGACACATATCACCAACCATTTTTCTTTAAATAAATAGATTATAGATGTTATGGTTCAAAGTTATATTTAGAAGATCACTTCATGCCAGATACATTTTTTATTTAGTCAGAGTGCACCAACTCTACTGTCTAGGACTTTATGTGGTTGTCTACTTGTATGCTCTGCTGATGACAATTCCTCTAACACGGAGGCCTTGTTTGGTTTTATGTATGTGGACAAGGGGGTTTATGTTCCATGGAAAAAAGGGACTAACATTGTTTGGTTTCCACGATTCCATGTAACTCCCTATGTAATTTACTTGCACCAAAACTATGGAAGTCAGTTACCTTTTCTTGGGGTGGGGTGGGGTGGGGGGGAGGATAAGTTGTACTTCTATAGTCATTGTATTAGACAAGGTTCCTTTTTTGTAAGGATACTAGTTCTATTTTATTTCTTATTGGGGGTAAAATACTGCTGAAGCTAGCTTTTATGTAGGAGTTTTTTTTTTTTTTTTTTCATGAACCAATTATGTGAATTACACTTCCATGAAGGTTATTATACCATGTAATTCCAACTTTCAGAAACTTTTACTTACATATGTTAGTTGGGCTGATTTTAAGAAGGCTGTAGTTTTTGTTCTTAACGGTTATGGTTATACTATGATAAAAATAGATGAGACCATTGAAGTCGGTTGCTTTATAGTGACAAAATAAATTTTCGGGTGTCAACATGACATGGCATGTGTATTTGAATGTTATGAAATTTTGTCCTGGAGTTATCACTATTGTGATCTCTGTAAGATTTGACTCCACTTAAAGCAGGTGTTTTAAATAGTACTTTTTACCTCCCTGCTTCCTCCATCAGTTATCACTTAGGCTATGACTGTCCTGATGGAGCTTTGGGGGTTCAGGTTTGATGAATGAGTTAAGGTTTTTTTGGCCCTTGACATGAAACAGGTGGTTCTCTCTCTTGTAATTGTGGGTTTTCTCGGAGCTATATCTCTGCAGCGTGTATATTTGGCTGGTACGTTCCGTTGAAGTTCTCTTTTTTTTTTTTTTTTGGTTAATTTAAAACAAAAATTGTTCGTAATTCTGTATAATGCTGTCTTGCTCTTGTCCAAGCTAAGAAGCAATTGAACTCTATTTGCTGTAGGGGTCCTGATCATGTTTACAGTGTTCTTCATTTATGAGAAAAAAGAGGAAGACATTGATCGCCTAATATCAAGGGCTATCGTTTTTGGAAGCAGACAGAAGTCAGATGTGAAGAAAAAGGATATGTAGAACAAAAAGATTGTTGATTGGTGGATATTTCAATTGTCGTGATCACTTGCTCATTCCATTTTGTGTGTTTCGTCACCGGAGGGTGACATATATATCATGAAGAGCACCACGAGCTTAACTGGTGTGGTCTTCCCTGCCTATTCTGGGTTAAGCTCAGCAAATGGCAGCAAACACGCATGCGTCAGATCTGACAGACATGTACAACCTCTTTTATCATGCTTCTTCAAGTACAGGCTACAGCTGTTCGTTTCGTGCTTGATTTGTCTATCATAGCCTGAGGCTACTGACTATATGTTTCATCTTATTGCTTACTGTTTTATCACATTAAAGACTGGCCATCGTTTTTGGAAGCAGACAGAAGTCTGATGTGAAGAAAGGACATATAGAACAAGATGATGTTCATTGCTGGATATTTCAATTGTTGTAGTCACTTGCTCGTTCCTTTTTGTGCGTTTTGTTACCGGAGGGTCACACATATTATCGTAAAGAGCACGGCGAGCACAACTGGTGTGATCTTTCCTGACCATTCTGTGTTAAGCTCAGCAGATGAAAGCAAATTTGCATGCGTCAGATCTGACAGACATGTACAACCTCGTTTATCGTTTTCCTGCAAGTACAAGCTACAGCTGTTCCGTTGGTGCTACGTTTGTCTATTAGAGCCTGAGGCTGCTGACACTTTTTTTCATCTTATTGACTATTTTTGATCACCGACTGACATAACCTGCGTATTTTGCTGCTGACAATGTTTCAACTATCAAGTCCTCGGAAAAAGGTTGAAATGAGATCTAATTTTAGATATATAATGTATTCTAGAGTTTTGGCTGTTTGGCTTCAGTGCTCACACTGCTATGAATCGATGTTCTGATAAATATAATTACGAGTTATCACATGAATACTCTGCTGGATCTTTTTGGAAATACACTGTTTGTCTTACGAGATGTTTTGATGCACCATTATTTTCTCGGCGATGGGTTTTACTTACCAACAACAGAAATTTCATGCGTTACCCCTTAATTTTGATGTAATTTACAATGGTACCTTGCATTTACAGATGTTAACAACCATGATATAACTGTTTCTTGGGCTTGTTAAGTGATGATGTGGCAATAACTAATTTCTGGCGCGACATTAACTAATTGATGACGTGGCACTTTAATTAAATAACTTTTTAAAAAATCAAAAGAAAAACCTCTGATGACGTGGTAGTTGGTCTGTAAAAAAAATATGTTTAAATATTTGCATGAGGTACCTATGTACTTTCAAAGTAAGGGAAATGGTATCCCTAACCTTCTTAAAACAATGCACAATGTATAGGTTTTGAAAAACAAACTAGTTTTTGGCCCTTGCGATGCACGGAAGTGTTATAGATTATACTATCTTATAATATTTTGACACAATTATTATCGACTCATTGATTAATGATATTATGGCTTTATTTTAACTCACGAATATCTTAGGAGGCATAATGATTGAAAAATCAGAGTGCACAAAACTATTTTTAAGATTCTGTTACTATTTATGTTAAAAAAAATTCAATAACAGTTGTATATGTTTAAATATTCAGTTTATGTTTCTTTTTATTTTGTCGAGCTTCTATTTTGTGGCCGTACATAGATATTTGATGTAAATTGTGATATCTCAATCTATGTAATTAATTTTCACTACTATAATTTTCTGAATTTAACATGATTATTTGACTGTTATTAGTCTGAGTAACATTGTTTGGTATTTAATAAAAATGAAAAAATGAACTTTTCAATAGTAATTGTAATGATAATAAATTTATTGTTACATGATTAAATAAGCTAAATGATGTTATTCATTGTTCATTGTTCATTATTTATTATTGCTATAAATGTATGGTAATTATGGTTATGAATTTCTATTTTCTTTTTACTTTAACTATATGGGTTAACTTATTTGCATGGGTCCCATTTATACATTTAAGCGATGATTGGACGCCAAGTAGCATTCCATGTGGCAGCCTCCTGTTGTCACAACGCCTTTTAATAGATTTACTAGTTTACAACCCCATGCAAAGCATGGGATGATTATTTTAAAATTTCACTTACTATG